>JAUTBQ010188890.1:0-10459 GCA_032361185.1 Lepetodrilus ovalis | reverse complement strand
CCTCAACCCCTAAAGGGGAGATCCACCGCAAAAAAAACTACCTGATACCTACTACCTGATACCAAATAAAAAAAACTAAATCTTAACAATGCTCTTTGTTACGATTCCTATATCGGTATTAAGTGTGAAGAAATATGTCCCTGATTCTAAAGAGGAAAGAGGTATTTGTATATTATTGATTCCTTTGTTTAACTTAGATTGTCCTGAATATATCTCACGGCCTGATATGTCAGATATAAGCCAATTGGCTGATTGGTTGTCTTTAGAATTATATGTATAGCTCAATAAATTATTAATTGGATTTGGAAATATATTGATATTCTCAGCTATAGTTGGTTTAGGTTCTGGGTGAACAAATATAAATTTTGACTTTTCATCTTCATTTAGTTCTGATAAATCAATTGTCCCACCATTCATATGAACTCTAACATAAGCATCACTAAAACTTATTACATGTCCAGTTTTTGCAAATGATAATGATTGTCCTTTTTCTAAATATATATCGATAAAATCTTTGTCATGAAAAGCAAGTAAAGCCAATGTATTATTGAATAATAGGCTAGACTTACCTTTTAATCTGACTTCTGAGCCTGCCTCAAGAGCCATCATACCAGCACCATTATCATATCCATATATCATATCAGTATTGTCAACTATCAATTTGGCTCCATCTCTAAATTTCAAACAAGCATCTTGGCTACTTAACTCTATATCTCCATATTTATAATTGAAACTAGTTCCTCCTCCAAATATTAATTCTACATATGTTATACACATATTACCACCCTCCTGAGATAATATGACATTATGCCTTAATGTATCAGAATTCTCGACTAGTCCCCCGATTAACTCAGTATAGGCTTGAAATGAAAGTACTTGGTATTCATCTACAGTTATAGTGATATCGGATTGTGTATCAGGGTTTGATATTAGTTGTGCCTCGATAAATGTTTCGTTTCCAGGTTTTGGATATATATCTGGATCATGCAATCCTAGGAACCAAGAGCCCCATTCATTTTCTATAATATCTGATATATTTGCATTGTATTTATTGTCTTGTTCAAATTCGGGAGAAATCCATATCTCAGAAAAACTTGCTGTTGGATACCCCCAATTAAAATCTATAATCTCAATACCATATGGTAGTCTTATAGAATCTTCGTTTTGATTTAAAGAATCTATTGTTAGTTTAATTATAGCTTCAGATATTCTTTGGTTTTCAAAATATTCTGTAGGAAGACATCCTTGAATAAAAAAGTCTTCATCGTATTGTAGTTCGTGAACTCTAAGAGAATTAGACAAACTAAATTCTGAAGGTATATCAACTCCTAGTATTACTCCAGTACATAATTTTTCGCCGCAATTACGATTTAGGTCATAAGTAGAACTTGAATAATAAGGACCATAACTAATTATTCCATGTAATTTGTTCGAAGTAAGTGTTGTTTCATTGGTAGGAGCTTCTTTTGATCTGATAAATATAGCTTTGGATGTATCAATATTTTCAATGTCTAGGTATATGCTATAATTATTTTTAAATACTCTATGACAAGATTCAATTATCTCTCCGTCCCAAAGATTATCTTCAGTTTGATAGATATCCCAATTGTCGAGTTGGTCAAAGTACTGAGTGGAGTCATAAGTACATATTCGGCTTGAAATTTTTGAGATGTTATAATGTTGTCCACTTAGTATTATACTATAAAAAAAAGATGCAATTAAAAGTGTAAAGTTTTTCATCGTATTTTGTTTTTAGTTAGGTCAGATGGAATCCTTATAAAAAATAATTATATCGTTTTGATACAAAATATAGATACTTTTTATGTCGATTTCATAAGTGTTGATTTTGATTGCAATATAATTAATTATGGTTATAGAAGAGAGCGAAGCATAGAAAAATCCAATTGTTTTGTCGTATAGCACATAAGAATTGAGAAAATCATAATTTTTTAAGTGACTTTATACTAATTCTAAATACCAATTTTGGTTACGATTTTTATATTTCGTATAATGTAGTAAGCTTGTTATTTTATTATGGATAAACGTTTATTTTGGTAAATAAATTCGTAGTTTATCTAACATATGATATTTGTGATACGAATCACATTTTGGTGCTGAGAAGGTTTACTATGAAAATGATAAATATATTTCATTTTTATATGAGTTTTTAATAATTCCTTCATTATATTTGCTGCGAATTATTAATTCAAACGAATATAATGTTAAGAAAGTCAAAACCTGCCTATGTTAATGGGCATTATCATGGACTCACAAAAGGATATGATATAAAATTGAACGGGAAACCAGAATCTGGAATCAAAGCTAGCAATGTAACTAGGTACTCAGTTCAACCAACTAATTATCGTGGGATAGCACCTATACCTAAGATGATGGTCGAAGAAGGCGAACAAGTCGAAGCTGGACAAGCTTTGTTCTATGATAAGTCTAATCCTGATATTTATTATGTTTCACCTGTTAGTGGTACTATTAAGCAGATTAGGAGAGGAGCTAAGCGTTCTATTATTCATGTGATAATAGATGCTGACACGGAGAATACTTATAAATCTTTTGATGTTCCTAATTTGTCTAAAAATAATAAAGATGGATTATTGAGCTTTATGCAATCATCAGGACTGTGGCCATTGATTAATAAGCGACCATTTGATATGATTGCTGATCCAAGTGTTACACCTAAGAATATATTTATTTCTAGTTTTAGTACTGCCCCTTTGGCAGCAGATGCAGATATTGTGGTAAAGAGCAATGAAGATGCATTCCAAAAAGGATTAGACGTACTATCTCTTCTTACAGAGGGAAAAGTTTACTTAGGTCTTGATGCCACTGGGAAGAAAGCCCCTTCAACTGCATATTCAAATGCGAAGAATGTAGAAAAACATTGGTTCTCTGGAATGCATCCAGCAGGAAATGTAGGGATACAAATACATCATATAGCTCCTATTAATATGGGTGATACTGATTGGACATTGTAGGTTCAGTCTGTGATAGTAATAGGAAGAATGTGTAGTAGAAGATATCATTTATGTCTGTCAATCATAGAGTGATATCATCCGCATGTGTCTGTCATGAACGTAGTCAACAGCAATACTAAGAAATGAACACTCCTTGTCAATCAAATAGGACTCTTGATAATTCTATGACGAAATTATTATTATTATTACTATTAATATTATTACTATTATTATTAGTGTTATTTTTATTATTAGTAGTATTAGTATTAGTAGTAGTAGTAGTATTAGTAGTAGTAGTAGTAGTAGTAGTAGAAATAGTAGTAGCAGTAGTAATAGTAGTATTGAAATTGGGATTTAGCGCCCTTTCAAGATTCACTTAGTACCAGAAACATAAGATTTGCTACAATAATTATGGCCTCAGACTACAATTAACCACAATCCCGTCATCATATATGAAAGAGTGCACATTGCACAGACGGTAAATATGGTACTGGTTATTGAAAACCTTTATTTTTTCTGATGGTTCCCAGTTTCATTGGTACTTATTTGCTGACAATCTGCTCCTTTTCAGGTAATTGCCAAAGTAAACAAGACAGCGTATTTTGATGACCGATTTGCACCCGTGCGACGAGCACTTGACTGGTTCGCTAATGGTGTCTAGCCACACTTTTATTCAATCAGTTGTCAAAGGAGGCACTCCCGCAGATGCTGTGGGGTGTCATCTTTTAACCCCCAGCTGCAAAAATGTACAAAAACAGTACCTGTAAACAAGCCACCACCCACATAACAGAGGACTATGTTTTCTGACGTCACTTCCACGAGTTGGTAGACTACGAAAATAGTTTACCATTGTACATAGTCTGAGGCCACCCATCAGCTTTAGGACTGGACATAGTAGTGATAGTAGTAGTCGTCCTCGTCGTCGTCGTAGTAGTAGTAGTAGAGGTAGTAGTAGAGGTAGTAGTAGAAGAAGAAGTACTAGTAGTTGTCGCCGTCGTCGTAGTAGTAGTAGAAGTCTAGTAGTAGTAGTAGTAATAATAGAAGAAGTAGTAGTAGTAGTAGTAGTAGTCGTCATCGTAGTAGTAGTAGTAGTAGTAGTAGTAGTAGTAGAAGTAACCGAAGTAATAGTAGTGGTGGTAGTAGTGGTAGTAGTAGTAGTAGTAATAGTAGTAGTAGTTGTAGTAATAGTTGTTGTAGTAGTAGCAGTAGTAGTAAAACCAATTTAATGTGATTAGATGGTATTGTACATATATAAGAAGCTTATTCTAATATAAATCACGCTATTGTGACATGGGGAACATCTATGTCATGCCATCAGTAGTAATAATGTATTCCAATACAGTATATACTATAAGAACTATTTAAATGGTAATACTCCATATTTCACAAAATGTGTAACGTTTAGGGGGAGTAATGGGTGGTGGTGGTGGGGTGGGGGATAGGTTTAGGCGGGGCTTGATTAAGTATATTATTATTTTCATCTAGATGTACATATACATTGTAATTCAATATCATGTATTAATAGTAAGAACGCACGGGGCACGATACTGCGTTCATTCTGGGACACATCCTCATAATCAAATCTGATTTCCCATGACGAATTTCTGTAAAACAAATCGTAAAAGGTTCCGTGCTTTTACGGCGAGATCAAGCTACATCCCGCGTTTTATAAATGAGCCGGAAGTAATTACCTCCCCTACATAATTAGGACTGGGCACCTGCTGCAAAGCTCTACGCATATTTCCATTGAAACAAGCGCAGAGGATACCAAGCTAGTCAGTTGGTTTTAGAATACAGTAGTGAGACCACCACATGCGCTGTAATGATTCCAGCAGATACGACACGAAGCCAACGTGCCCTAATAATGTGCGTTTTCCTTGTTGATTTGTTTTCCTAGTGATATTTTTTATTCTAAAAGTGTCTTGTACATTCATTTAGAAGTACGCAATTGTACTACTGGCGGGAGTGATTTGTATACGTTAGTACTGCGCGCGCACCTAGGTATACGTGCACTACGATGACGATTTTCTATATTGCGTAGACTCCACCACACTAATTTCGACCATCGTTATCTGGGATCCAATTGTGAAAGAAAACATGTATTAAAAACGTTAGAAGAACATGCAAAGGAAATAGCATCATATTATTAAGATCGTACGTTGCCGGTAGCTACATACTAAACAATCTGTTGTTCTAGACATATGCAAAATTGCGCAATTTCGCAATTGCAATGGACATCATGAAATAATATCATCCCGAATTTTACGACATGTTTCGCTAATATTGTGGCTATTAAAAAATGGCCATATTTCTTGAACAGGGAAGAGGACCGCGATCTAGGAAGCGGGGTATCATTTCGATTCGGATTGATGATAGTATTCCGGATGTATTAGCATAGTTTTGGTTTGGTGTTATGTTCACGTGCCATCCAATACCTTCCTGGTTTCCATATCGATTAGAATATATAAATATTACATCTATAGATACTTAACGAAAGTATTGGCGGATTTACAACTCTTAGTAAACGCACCCCACTTCCAACCACCACCTCACATCCCCAGCACCACCCACACCCTCAAACTAAAAAAAACTCCAGTAAGTTATGAAGAACAAATACAAAGGCACCACTGGTATGACCAAAAGTCAGAAAATGCGTGACAATTATTCTGGCTACTCGCGGATACACTACTTCCTGGATTGACCTGATGTCGTTTGCCCCCCAAGTCATAGTGTCACGGTACTGGGAGAGAAATGACCTCGGGTCGAGCCTAGAGGTGGTTTACAGACACCACTATCGGGACATTGTACGAGTGTATGCATGGTATGACTATTTTCATCCCTGGATTAGTATTTCTGCGACAGAGACTGAGCCTTGGCTAAAATGTTGACTAAATTATCGGCAGTGAAGATTTAACCAAAACACAAGTACGTTTAGGCGACGAACTTCATCCTATACTAACATGATACCGTATTATTATGTCCCCTTTACACAGGATGGCGACCTTTGGGCCTCCCATGTGCAACCATAAACCTGGCCAGGTCGCCGTCGGAGGCCGAATGGTTGCCAAGCTCGTTCAAACGTGGTACATAGGATGTTCAGACATCGCCATGGACGCCATGGTCGCCGTAACGTTTTGAACATGTCCAAAACAGTCGCATAGGGGTTGCCGAGGGGTTGGTTGCTCAATGGTGGCTCAAATGACACAGAAGGGAGGCGCAAACATTGCCGCGGTTGCCACGTAATAGATGCGTTCTGTTGCAAATTGTACCGTCAATCTGACCGATGCTTAGTTGCCTTTGGTCGCACCGAGGACGCTCGTTGGTTGCCGTAGGTTGCACAGTGGAAGCACAGGGGAGGCAGGCAAGTTGCTCAGTAGACGCACAGGTCGCTCGTAGGTCGACATGAAAATGGCCGAAAATTGCAGTTTTTGTGGTCCAAGGGAGGCACAAGGATCGCTGGAGCAGTTACATAAACATTTATGGTTGCACAATGGAGGCACAAAGGTCGCCATCTTGTGTAAATGGGGCATTAACAGTAGCTTTTATATATTATATTAATTAGACAATTGTGCCTTCTTGGCAAGCATACTTTCATTGAAATATCATGTGGCATTAACGAGTTCTTCATGAACTCCCCTAAAATGCACACTTTGACCCATAAATATTCTTTTCAATAAATACAACTTAATAGTGGACGTATTCCGATTAGATGTCTGATAAATAACGAGTCCATGTCTATTATGACAGTATGACTTTTATAACACATGTTATAATGTCACGCTTACGACATCGTCAACTTTTGACAATTAAAATAGCCATACATACCTCCTTTTGCATTATTAATACGAAAACCCGTTGTGAGTTGGGTGTTTTTGCAATCTAATTAAAATTTAGACATCTATTTGAAAATCATCGCGGAAGTCTTTGTTCCGCTATTTTTGTGTGTGTGTGCCTATAGTGGTCGAAAGGTCTGTTTGCCGAATATGTAATGACAACATGAACCAAGACTTAACATTAATTAGATTGAAACGAACAAAAATTTAATATTAATTACCTAGATTGAGAGTTTGCGCCGTTTTCAACAGCATATATCGACCATTATAGCAGCGATCCCAGTGTTTTATTACGGGGAAGAGGATGACCACTGGGCAGTCTATGTCGGCATGTGTCCAACGCGCCATCTGCCCACTGTCACTAATACACTAATGTACAATCAGGTGACATATTCGACCATCTCGACATTATCTGCGTGAAATTCCAGCTTGAAATTGCGCCCGGTCACGTCAACAGCGATGCATCAATCACGTGACGTACCGGCTGTTGTTGCTTCCATCTTCTCGCTAATGGTAATGATAAGCATATTAATAAAATGTACCTGTTTCTTTTAACGTTCTACTACTTATGGCAATTAACGTGGTAGTAATAAAAACGATCTTGTAAATACTTACAAGCTATTAGGCCTACTTTATATTCGCTTTGTTACTAGTATTTTAAAAGTTTGAATCAGCTTTGAATGCTTTCCTGAACAGGGTGTAGTTTCTCGAAGCTCTCGTATCCACTATGAGACCATAGCGCTCTCGTAAGTGCACGAGCGCCATGTATAGAATATCGCTACGAGAGTGGTTATGGTCTCGTAGTAGATACGAGAGCTTCGAGAAACGACACCCTGATACATGTATACGTTTCACAAATGGGTTGTACTTTAGTCCAAGCCTAAATGGGTCCTTAATTTACTCTTTATTACCTGCACGGTAGACTGTAGACTACCATAGACATGTATATAACAGCCAGCATGTCTGTGAAATGTGAGTCAATGCAGAGAATTGCAGTTATTGGCATTTGCTTATAGATTTAGTCACACGTCCAGATGGGAGATAATGTCAAACCGTATATTAATTATACTAAACCAGTTAAAGCTTTAAGAAGATTTGACTAGCGTCTGAATACTGTCACGTGAGAAGAGATAATTGCCGCCATTAATAAGAACTCCAATCATTGCGTTTATTAATAGTAAGTTACTTATACTGTACTTTGAAGGGTTCGCTTAGAACGTAGATAGGAGCTCTAATTTGCAAAGAAGCTCTGACGTGTCTACGACTTTCGCGCTACGGATAAATACCAGGCTGGGGCCTATTCTCGAAACGTTTTTCCGATCGTACGACAATTTTAGTGATACATGTACCTATATAGCACGTGTTATACACGTTCTTAGGCTAAGAAGATCGTAAGAACGTTTAGAGAATAGGCCCCTAGAGTATTTTGTTATCGAAGGTTTCCCCCCTCCCAGATATAACTGGCTGCGATTTCTCTGTAATTGTCATACACGACGTAATACTACACTTAACATGTCAACTTATTCTTAAAGGGCTTATATGTTGAATATTAATACTCAAATTAGTATCACTATTATTGAAATTATTGAAACGCGATTGTAACGTTTGAAAATTCCACCTGAAACGCGTCCCCTATCAACAAGCATATTTTTTTTTTTTGTATCTTCGTGTTCTATCATCGTGCTGTTGAAATATAAAAGTGCACATCTAAGCGAATTTGCACAAACAGTTCGTGACGTGTTGTTATCGCACGACCCCCACCCCCTGCTTCGCACGCACGCACGAGGGCACGTACGCACAAGTACAATACTGTCTTAATTAAGTCCGCACGTGCTTGGTAATTACACATTGATCACCGAAGATACCCTAATCGTTTTCTCTAAGTAACTAAGACATAGTGTGTTACTATTGTATGTTTCACTACTGAATGTA
The DNA here is from genome assembly GCA_032361185.1 of Lepetodrilus ovalis. Taxonomy (NCBI): domain Eukaryota; kingdom Metazoa; phylum Mollusca; class Gastropoda; order Lepetellida; family Lepetodrilidae; genus Lepetodrilus; species Lepetodrilus ovalis. The sequence goes on along the minus strand of JAUTBQ010188890.1, from coordinate 1,725 downwards.
ATTAACATGACTTGTATCCGATGTACACTATACCACAGCTTGAAATAGACATGCATCGATTTTTTGGAACGTGACCTGTCGAATCTTGGACTCATCTAATGATATATACATGTGCTCGCCTATAGCGGATTGCATTTCAACCGTTGCGTATCTAAGCTTCGAAGGACATATACAGTCCATGGCTATATAAACTTTAGTTCATTTCCACATATAAAAACAAAATCACGATCAATTGCAAGACTGCTTATTTTACGACATTCATGCACTGACATTAATGGTTTCTATGCTGGTACCGAAAGGTTTGAGATTATATTTTTTTTTCATTCCAAAAGAAATACCTGAGATTACAGATGGTAGAAGAAAAGTAACAAAATAAATTTCTTGCTCCCGTTCAGCGTTCCACAGAATGATCGTATGGTTACGGGAGTCGTAATTCTATTAACGTATGCGAGAGGACACTAGATAGCGCTACGATTGTTGTGTGGAATTGGAACCTCATATCCGTCGATATACAGAATCCCCACCAGCTTTTCGATATCAAAATGACTGTCCTTGTCATCGAGCCTGCATTTCTTTTATTCTTACCATTATACAAAGATGGTTTTCTTTCTAGAAATACATTTATTAATATCACTTCTTGACGTCGTACATCTAACGAGCCTAGGACAGTATGACATGAAGACAGAAATATAACACCTTTAGGCAATCTTAAGATCCAAAATATCGATCGTTTTCGGTAAAGATCAATGCTATTTCTGTTCGCCTTAGAAACGTGAAGTATATAATGTATTAAAGACTTACATGTATATATTATATGAATTCATCCTGGACACTTTATGGATTCTGATGTAGTATTTACCAAATTGGTAGAAAAGAAACATTAGTTTTGTAGAAAAAGAAACCAAAACTATACTTTCTTTGGTACCAAGAAATCAATACAAGCCGCATACCCTTTATGTCGTTCCATGTATATTTCTAACCAATGGATACATATTGATTTAAAAGCTTGCTATTTGTCTATTATTACTACATCTAAGAGTTATTTGTATGAAAACGTCATGGCCTAGAGCTGAGAAGAGAGAAATTAATACCATTAGAATAATTCGGTCAAAAGTAAACCCACTAATATGATAAGAATCCTGATGGAAATTTAGAAAAAAAATAAGCTATCAATAAAATCCTAATCCGTTTAAATATAAAGTCCTTTTGAATTTGTTACTTTGGCGATTATTTTTAAATGATTGTTGTGTGGATTAGCGTAGACTACCTTAAACGAAATAACGGTAGAAGTGTATAAATGATTTAGGAAGTGAGCACACCCTCAAGGAATGGAGTTAGAGATAACTACGTCAGGACGTCATGTTGCGTTCTAGGTGCACGCACGCTGCAACTCCGGTTACCTTGACCTTTGACACGACATCATGGGGCAGGCTGACATCGCCCTACGCCGGAAGTCGCGAGCTGCGCGACGGGAAATCGCGAGATATTCCTCTGGAAAGCGTCACCTGATTCCAATAAGCGTGCTTATTATTTTGTCGTTGCTATTTTACGTAATCTGTTAAACATCTATACCTACTACATGCTACCGGAAATGGCTAATTATTATTGATATATGATGTATAATGTTGACTGGCTCAACCGGGTTGTAGATGTATATCTTAGATACATTCTCATCTTCTGCTTGACAACAGGGGCGGATCCAGGTGGGGCCTCACACGGCCTCCC
>JAUTBQ010188879.1:0-10459 GCA_032361185.1 Lepetodrilus ovalis | reverse complement strand
TGCCCTAAACTGACAAGTCGTGATGTTAGTGAAAGATTCTAGAAAGCGACTATAAACCCCATTACAAAAAAAAAATATATATATAAAAATAAAATAAAAGTAGTGAGCTTGGACAAAAATTCCTAAAGTACTATTTCATGTACCAAATCGCGTCATCGTGTTTAACATGTTTCTTATAATGTGAAACTATCTTGGTTCTAAATCTGTCCTGCTTGTTTAAAACGATATATACATATCGAAATATACCCAATATGATGTATTTGTAGGTTTCAGTTGAAGGTCGATCTGTTGTACGATGATTCTTGTTCGATATGTCGTGCAAGTAGAACTAGTCGTTGCAATCTGTCGATTGTGACCATGAATCGCTTGATATGTATACTTATAACGCGATTCGAGGTATCATTGCAATTGATCGACCCGTTTGAGTCTACCTTTAATTTATTATTATTGCAATAAAAGTAGTGCTTACTCTATCGCACATCATTTCCATTGTGGGCAACAATTTCAACCATTTTCAGTGCTTGTAAAAGATTTGACTCTGATGCCCATATTATCGACATCCCCCTGGACCAGGTTTTGCTCTAAAATGCTAGTTTTACCTTAAATGATATTATGGAAAGCAGTTTACTGGAAATGGGTCAGGACCCGGTTTTGGTATGCTTGCTTTCTATAATATAAATTAGATTTTCCTTATTTTTTCCCCTTGGTACATGGGTTAAATCCTGTTTTAAAATTTACAAGCATTTAAAATTGTTGAAATCAGTGCCAAAATCAGAAATTTTATGACACTGTTAATATTACGAGTAATCTCCCTTCTGGAAGTCGCATCTGAATCGGTCGTGATAGGTCTCTATATTTTTGTATGCATGATTACAATATTAGTTTGGTTAAGGTTACTTGACGATTGTTTGATGGTCAAGCTACCAATATATCCATTTTGCAGATGATATTCGCAATGCAAACATATTGGCCATCTCTTTTGTATAGAATAATGTTGTTGCTAATGGAAGATACTACGAAACGGGTATCATTCGCGTGTCTGTAATTTTTTTCACAATCTGTATTGCCCAGGTTGAGACTCTTTGATAGTTATCAAAACACGTTCAGAGGTTGAGGGCTGACCTAGTGTCTAGACCGTTAATTAGACAACAATATCTTAATTTGTTTGCTTGGATTGTAGTTATGCAATACTATTCTAAACTATGGGGTCATTAAATCATGGCTGGGAAATGCATTGAAATGCCACATTTAACATAATGATGTGACTTGTTTCAAATAAAAGCTGGTAAACTACTACATCGAGTAAAATGTGGAATATGAAAACAAAAACAATTTGAATGAAATTAGCATATCTGCTAATCAGTAGTACATGTAATTAATACTAGTACTACTGGCACTAATGTAATCACTGGAGACTGTATTACCAATTTGTAAATGGATAGACCTGATTAATTAAAACTGTTGAACACTTCTGTGACCACCGCACATGTGATTTTAACAGATTTATCCTGCAAACTCGTGCGAGTAAGATCCAAGGTTGGTGAACTGGCCCCGAGATTACGAAACTTTCTGAGTACGATCTCATACTCAACTCAGAATTTTGTTCATAAAACGTCATGTGACGTCATAGCCGTTGAGTCTCAGGTTATGACGTCACATGACGTTTTATGAACAAAACTCTTCAGTTGAGCATGAGATCGTACTCAAGAGAGTTTCGTAATCTTGGGGCCTGGTAAAAAATTAAATTGTACGACATGAATTTTACAAATCGCGAAAGTTTTTTTCACTTAAATTTTACAAATACTAAATAAAACCATTTAAAATAACTTCTAATATGAGATAGATCTATCTCACTTGGGTCTATTACATGGGCTAGCTCTATCTCGCATGACCAGGTATGGAAGAAATATTTAGTAACATACTTTACAGATAAAATCTTTTAAACCACAAACCATTTCATCTCCGAACAAGACTGCTATACTGAATACAATGGTGGTTAGATTGTAGAGGTTTTTCAACCCCAATGAGACCAGATTTATTATTGCATCGTTAATGGAAATGTATCTATTGAATTGTATTCATGAGAGAGAAATAACTTGTTGTTCGTGGCAACATGTTATTTAACAAACCAGTCTGTTGGCATGTGGAAGTCAGTAGATAGATCTGCTTCCTCTGATAGCTATGCTATTGGTTCACATGATTATTGGTGACATACTTAGCTAACATCAGAGCTTGTGTGTTTTTAATATTGACATTATTTTCTCACACTGATAAGAAAAGTTTTGATATTCACCATATTCAGATGAAACATGCCTGTAATCTAATAGCACACAAACACAGCTGATAATAGTTTGAATTGGTACTGTTATTTACAATGCTACTATTACACATAATACATTTGGTGTGTCTTGTTTACATCATTCAGTAGTCAATATGATAAACTTTGTGTACGCAATCCAAATTGCCCACAGGATAAGCTATGCTATATGTAATAATGTTAGAAACACTATAGCAAAAACAATAGTGACATTAATTTCATAATATTTACTTACCTTTGTGATGAATACTTGTTACTAGTCATGAAGCAATTAGACCTATTGGTTTCAAGTTTAGGACTGTAAAATTTGTGTATAGCATCATAACTCCCAATACAGAAGTTGTCTTGCGGTGAAGTATGGCATGTGATTCAATGCTGGTTCTAGTTTTAGTAATTTGTGCAAAGTGCAGCAAATACTAGAGCTTGATCAAGACGACATGGAAAGGGGAAACAGTGGTTACATTTGTATGTTACAGTTGGCAATAAAATCTGTACGTAGAAGAAATCTTTGCCTTGTTTTTGTTATCTTTAATTGATGTCTTGCTTGTATGCGTTGTACACAAAATGATTTGCAAATTTTATCAGATTTCCTTTACATTTTTATTGCTTGTAAGGATGTTGCAGTTATTTTGTGTATACACCTAAGCAAATAACGTATTGGTGGTTCCTCTTTAGAAAGGTTGGAGTGGAATGATTTGAGAATAATTGTCTCTGTTTTGTGATTTATTGAAAATTCGAAATATCTGTACTTTCCTCGCCTTTGGGTGCAATATCCCCGCCGCGACGTAAATCAATAGTTCAATCAATAAAACCTTTCCTATTAAGTATTGTAATGTTTGTTTCATATTTATATGAATGTCCACTCCTGCATTTCCAGAAAGAAATCCCAACAGAGAACAAGCATTTGAAGTTACTGCTAACATGGCTGAGTTCTGGGCTTTTGGCACAATTGTTTGTTTCGGTCATTTTACATTGCCAAATTTTTTGGTATTCAGACAATACAATGTCAATTCTATTAAAGGCATACTATCACAGTTGGTTGACCTGGATAATGCTCAAACACATTTATATCTGAGACTACTTGCATTTGATTTGTTCAGCTGAAAGTTGTTATTTACTAATGCACTTATTAGCCAACACTCGATAGTCATCTTTTACATGAAGTGAGGTTACAAAGCATTAGTTACCTTGTCTTTGATGCATCACCTGATCTGTGAAGGAACATAGTGGTAGCGATATTCTTTCGTTGTACCACCTTAGAGTTACGTCCCATTGTGTTAATATAATGAAGCAAAATTAAGCAAATTCAGGTTGAAATGAAATTTTGCTTACCGTACAGTGGTGGAAAGGTTTTTGGAAGTACAAACATGATTTTACTTGTGTCAAGTGAATACATTTTGCAGTTGTAGATAAAAACTAGTCCAAAACAACCATAAATATCTGTGATGTTATGCCTTTAACCAAAATATCCATTCAAAATGTGCATTCACCAGAACAGCTGTTATTTTATTTTTGTATCAGATGCTTGTATCTATTCTAATGACAGTTTGCTTTATTGTAGGTAAGAAGAATTCAAGATGTTTTGTAGATATATGCTCTTGTGATGTCATTTAACTATTATTTTGCTGTTATCGTCAACTAGGCTTTGGGTTTTTGACATTCGAGCAAGAAGACAGCGTTGAGTTGGTGTGTGCAGATCAGTATCATAATGTGGACGGGAAGAAGGTTATTTCTTACTTACACAAACTTAACTGTTGCACTAAATATATTAATGATCATAGCTATCCCAATAGCTATGTGTGTTATAGTATTGTACTGTCAAATGTTGACATCACTTAGTTTGAATATAGAAATAACAATAATAGCATTAAACACACAATGCAATATGGGATTGTGTGAAGTTAAATTTGCTTTGTTTAGGCATTATCTAATTACATTAAATCAATGGAAGAGATGTGCTATTTTATCATATGTTATGGTCCTGACCTTTGAGAGGAATTTATATATTTCTAGTGACATGCTTTGCACATTTTTAATCCCATTATTATGTAGAATAGTTTTCTATAATCATAATAATATGGTAAACCAAATTTTAGTTTTGATTTAGTGTGTATACACCATCTAGCCTATACATACATTTTTATTGTGTTTGTTTTAGTTGGCTCCGTTGATATTCATGACTTCTAACTTTTACTCGTAACCTTTTTGTTAAAAATGATAGCATATTTATTATTATCTGTTTGTTACTACCATATATCAGTGTAAATTAGAATACATTTATTCAGTTATCAGCTGGTGATGAAGCATAAACTACTTGTCAATATACTGATTTGTATAAAGTATTGATTTCACTGGGCAATCCATTTGTCCTGTTATATTCTTAGTTTTCAGTTCAATACAATGGGATATTCTATGCCTGGTTGTTAGTTACCTGATAGTTACTTGTACAACTCTAGATTATATATAGTAGGATAGTTTGAAAAAACAGTAATTTAATTAGTCTTCTATTTACCCTTGAACAATTATCTCCCTTGAACAATTATCGACATGCAATTAGGTATAAATAATTACTGTTGTCATCTCAAAGCAAAACAAAAACATTCAACATATGCGTATACATCATTGTGTGTTTATGAATGCCAATATTAAAATTAGTACTAACAAATGGTTTCCGTTCCATTGTTACCATTATGTTTATTGCCTGTTGCATACAGAAATTGTGGCTTGTTACATTTAATAAAACAAGCATTAACTGAGCGAATAATGTTACAATTATGTTAAGTGCCAGTAACTTAATATTTTGTAGCTTCTACTAGCTTTGTTGAGACTTTGCTATTAGTGTTGTGATAACTGGACATGAGTTTTTGTAAATTACAGATTTGTCTCTGACACAATGCATCATCCATATATTTATTGTATTGATTGAAGTATTGCAAGTACATGAACAAACGTATTGTGTTATGGTTATTATTTGTAGTACTTTGATTATTAAGTAATAAGCCAGTTTGTATTTAAGACTTAGTTATTATTTTGTTAATGAACGGTCAGGACATTGATTATCAAGTACATCTCTTCCTCTTACTTTAATACTGTGGTGTTATTACTTAGTTTTCTGGACAACACTCGTCGTTTTGATGACATGCTAGTTTTAGTCGACGGATTACATCTGCTAAAATACATGGTGTATTTGCTTGTCAAGAGGGCTACAGGTCAAAGCATTCATTATCACTTGGGTCTCTGTTGAGACCAACTTTTCGCGACTGCCAACTCTTTCTGTATAGATATGGATAACATTGCAATAAACCGTCCCTGCTATAAAGTAGATGGGGGACATATTTGTGATCTTGGAGTCGGCTTCGTTGAGATGCAGATGTGTCCTGACTGTACAACGTTGTAGTCCTAAGAACTAACTAATGTCTTTACTTCTGCATGGAACAAATCAAGTCTGTTCACTATTTCCATGGTTTACACTGTTGTTGAACTTAGATTGTTAGTCCACTCTATATATTTGGAGTACAAGCTTTGCAACCTTGTGCAGTATGTTGTGAACTGCAGTTGTGCATGAGTTTTGCCGAGAAATACCACATAATGGACGGTTATGCATTTCATTAAGTAAGATCCTTGTTATAAAGGCTAAATTTAATCTTCACATTGCAAATCTAGCGAAGATATTTCCAACTTTACTGATATTTGTCTGTTATTAGCTTCTCAATTGATGTGAAGAATTAACACTGAAATACAGAAACCCTGGTGCTAAATCTTTTTATAAAATAAAGTATGCAACAATAAACATGGTCATTCTGATGGTATATGATTTCACCCGTTTCTTTTATATCTTTTATTATGACTTATTACCCTTAATGTTGAGTCCCATTCTGTGCAATCCACTGTTTCCGATTATCAGTGGTTTCTGGTTGCAGCATCTAATTGTAGGAAATCTTGCATGATCAATTACCTTTTTTTAGGCATACATATCCTATAGTACGATAATGCATGATTTATCTAGATATTTATTATTCAGGCAATGTGTTCTTTGAGGATAACATTTTCTAATGCCTATACAACATAACGGTAGTACATATAGCAGAATCATTTTTATTTTTTTTAATATTAGTGAGTTAGCAATAACTTTCTGTTAATAATGTCTGATCCCAACTATTTCCGTGTTGTGTTGGTGTATTGATGCAGTGTTGCAGATGACCGTTAATGTGCAACTGTCGTCTCCTGGCTTGTTTACAGCAAACTAAATTGCACCAGTGATGGCACATATCAATATGCTTACATATATTCTAAAGAGTTGAAACCTGTTTTACAAAACCTGTAAAGTAGAAAGAGTTGGCAGTTCTTGGTAGCCCTTTGGACATTGCGTCATGAATTGATATTTATGTATAAAAGCAAACTATCTTAACATTATCTTTAGTAAGGTATTTTCTGCATGTATATACAATGACAATGTTAAGTAAACAAATAGATTGATACAATCTAGTCAATTAATTAATTGTGTATTATTTTAAGCACAATTTGGGCAAATACTCACCTTGAATTTTTCTTCAATAGGTTGAGTGCAAGAGAGCAGAGCCACGTCAAGGTCGTGATGGTGGTGGTGGCGGTGGTAGAGGTCGCGGTGGGCGAGGTCCTCCAGGTCACATGATGGGTGGAGGAGGCGGTCCGCCCCACGGAGGCCCACCCAATCAGGGCCCACCGCATGGTCATGGACCTCCTCAGTTCGGAGGTCCGCCTGGAGGCCCAGGTCCTGATGGGTGGGGGGGACAAGGAGGTGGCAACAACTTCCCGCCTGGCCCAGGAGGCCCCGGAGGACCCCCATCTGGACCCCCAGGGTTTTCATCCAATGGGCAGGGCTATGGAGCCGCGCCCTATCAACAGGGAGGATATCAACAAGGAGGATATCAAGGCCAGCAGGGATATCAAGGTCAACAAGGTAGGTGGTGTTCATGAGTAACACTGGTTTTATGTTCATATTCATACTGAAATTCAAACAACTAATATAGAACATTGTTGTGGCTTCTTTCCAAATATATTTAATTGGGTCAGATTGCTATAATTACACATTTTGCACATTAAGCCTTTTTTATTGTTGAAGAAAAGCTAGGTTTCTGAAAATTTTATGCAATGACACTTGCCACTGTTCAAAGTCTTAAGACTGCACTGTCACTTGAATAGAAAGTATCTAAAAAGAACTACTGTATATGTAGTGGGGAGCATGGTAGATCACTAGGGGAAAATAATGCATATAAATATATTTCTCTCACCCAAACATATTTTATGGGAATAAATCTATAAAACAGTAATTATGTTGGTCTTGACCAATTGGAAAAATAATGAAATAATCATTTCATACACACAGAACCTTTTGATCAGTACATATAAATTATGGAATATTATGTATAATGTAATGTAACAGAATATTAACTCTAAATTCTAATTGTTAATATTAATTGCAATAAGTATGTTGTGTTAAATGGATACTGTATGTACATGTTGTGTGCATTTACTGGAGCTGTCTCTTGTAGCCTTGATTGCTATTTTCAGCAGTATGGTTCTCTGTTGTCACTGGTATGGGTGCTCTGTGTTCTGTAATGTAGTAGGCAGCACGGTCCTGAAAGCAACACAATATGTAACAAAGAAAGAAATTTGGGTGCCGTAACAATTATTGGGAAATAGTTGGGAAACTTTGGAAGCCTTTGTTTGTCTGTGTTGCTTTCTTGATTTGAAAACATGCACCAATGTGTCTCCATTTTAAGCTTTTCGTTTTGCACGATATTGTTTGTAATTGCACAACTGAGTAATTAAGATGTTTATGGTGTATTTGCAATGCAACTGACAAAGTTGATTGCTAGTGTACAATATAAAAACTCAAAATTGGTAATACAGTGACCCCTCGATATAAGGCTGTTCGTTACAGAGTGGATTCGGATATAAGGCTGGGTCAGATGTGGACCCCATTTTAATTTTTTGTTATTTACCTGCACTATTATATAAGGCTGGTACTATAAGGTATGTCATGGACTCCAAATACAGCCTTATATCGAGGGGACACTGTACATGTGTATTCAAACTATTACAGGGTTCGAATTATTAGAGGGTTCGAATTATTAGAGGATTCAAACTATTAGAGAGTTTGAATTGTTAGGATAATAACAGGATGCTGCGTCTGAACAGTGGGAGCTATCTGTAGAAGGTGCGATGAAAATAGAACATATTGGTTGGCGGCAGACAAAACTAAATTATGCAGCACTTTGAGTCTCAGCACTGAATTGGGAAGGCCTGGTTATAAAAAGATGTGAAGACCCATGAATGACTATAGGGTATTGTTTTACTATTGATTCTAGATATAATGACTCCTCGGTCTGTCAGTACCAGCCGGTGCTTGCAGGTTTACTGCAACATTCAGTGCTACGGCTGTTTTGGGTTTCCTCCTGCAATAAACTGACAAGCCGTGATATAAGTAAAGAAATCTTGAAAGTGAATTTAAACTCAATTCAAACAAAAAGATAAAATGATATGAAGACTTAGGAACATAGTTCTAAAAGCAAACCCCAATTCAATCAAAAAGATGTAATAATGATATGAAGACTTTCGAACAAAGTTCTAAGAGCCCTCAAATATTAAGGATTGTTTTGAAAAGGCTAATTTCTAAAACATTTTATTTCGCAAAAAGGCCTTAAAAATACATATCCTTGAAAAGGTTCTAAAAAGGCCTTTGGTCGTGGCTGGCATGTTGAACCTTGACCTTCGAATAATTGTATTGTATCACCACTCTAGATATAAAAAGACAAAGACCTTGAACGACTGTCTTAATTGTTTTACCATTCCTGGCATAGAGACAAAAAGATAAGGAATGGACTGATAGTTTTACGAAAGTTGAGTAATGACGAAACAATGACATTTTTATTTATAGCGATTTACGTGCCAATGCTGATAGCTGAAAGCAAACAAGCTATAATTTCTAAAATATCAATGATACGTTATTTGAAACTGAATGTACATGTACATATCCAATTTAAGCTATTAAAAAGTTGTAAACTTTGGAATTAGTTTCGTCTTGGAACATTAATATTTGATACAAGATAGACACGCCTGAAGACATGAGCATTAAAAAGTAACATAGAGCCACGTATTTTATTACATGTATAATAATATGTCCATTTATATTGCGCCAATCTCCATACAAGGTGTGTTCGTAGCGTTGGCATAAAAAACTATGACGGGTTCATGATGGCAACAACAACTGTACTAATACCTTGAAAAGTTGGATTTTGAGATGGGATATAATCAGTAAATGATATCCTGTCTAGAAACCTATCTTTTCAAGAAATAATATTATATATCCTGTCTCAAAACACATATTTTCAAGAAATATTATTGACAAATATTATTATATATCACATCTCAAAACCCATCTTTTCAAGAAATAGTACTGTCAAATATCATTGCTATCATGAAAAAAAAATAATCAGTTCTCAAATTTCAAAATTAATATGTTCTTCTTTTATGTTACAAAATTATGTACAACATCCATATCGATCAACCGCAAGTCGATTGTGGTAGAATTCTTTTGTCAGGTCATCTGAGGAAGGCGAGTTATTGAATTTCTGGTAATTAGTCCTCACACTAATAGCACATCATCAGCTGTGGATATGCACAGTTGATGACAGTTCAGGAAATGGCAATTTTCTGTAGCCCTTTAAACAGTCGAGCCGAGGTCAATGGTGTCACAGTTTTCTGTCAGTGATGGCTAAAGTACATTGGATTATCTGCCCTTGAGTACGTTATTAATGTATAAATTAAAAGGACCTGGCCCCCGTTGTACAAAATTATGCTAGCACTATGAGAGTCATAAAATGTTGGGTATAGGAATTTCGACTCATAATGTTACAATCATACTCTATTGAACGCAACTCTGGTGGGGTGGGGTGGCCATATTTCTTTTGTCATAACAAATTAAGGTAGTTGTTGCAGGCTTTAATTCTATGATTGTTGCAGGCTTTAATTCCATGATTGTTGCAGGCTTTAATTCCATAAGTAGATCAGTGAGATATTACTTAATTAAATCACGGCTACCTATCGCCAGCCGTGCTTTATATGCCTATAATCGCTTCAAGCTCTGAGCTTGAAGCGATT
>JAUTBQ010188868.1:0-10459 GCA_032361185.1 Lepetodrilus ovalis | reverse complement strand
CTTAAAATACAGCACTCATTTCACGTGCGCTTCGTGAACATGCTCGCTCTCCGGCTGGTTTATCACGCACATATCATATTCCATGCAACCTGCATGAACACGTCGTGCAGCATGTGCTGTTGATGGATAACTGTGACTGTTTCAAAAGTCTTTTCGTTGAGTTCTTTGTAGCCTGTATAGCTCAGGTGGTAGAGTGTAGGGCTCGTAACTAGAAGTCTCGGGTTCGGTAATGACTATTCAAGATATTTTTCAATGTGTTAATGATGGTACACTGTGGTTTGAAATAATACAATCCACACAATCTCAAATGATGAATTACAAAAGTGTTCATTCTTAAATGATAATAAACAGAAAACTGTAGATTCGTGAAAAATAATAGACAGATTTCCAATGGACAAAAATGGCGGCTGTATTTTAATTAGTCATAATGTAACAGAGCTACAATAATACAATGATAATACCAGTGGTTGCTTTCTTTTGGAAACATTTGCATTTTTATGGAAACATGACCAGATCTGAAAGGAATTTAACTTCAAGAATCTCAGTATATAAAATATGTATGGATGATAGATAGATGAAGACACCTCACAGTCCAATAAACAGAACTAATCAAGTTGTCCAGTGATACATGTACCTTTCATGCACACAAAATATCATTTTATCCTTCAAAAGTGATACTCAAGGAAACTGCTTTATGTCTTACTATCTATCAGTCATGATAGATATAAAACAGTTACACACACTTCTATATTAGTTGCCCCCTTCCTTCAGGCCAGAGTCCACTGATACTGTGGTACATTACAACATGAACAACACATCTATTTTAGGTCTACTCAGGAAGGAAAGCTGACCAAACAAAAGATAACGCCTTTATTCAACTTTAGTCGGAAGTCTTCCAGGAATAATCTGGCAGGCGGAACCAGGAAACGAAGGCAGCCAATCAAACCGTCAGACGAGAGTCAGTACTTGTTTCTTGTGGTGCTAGTGTTTTCTCTATGTGTCATATGATACATTGCTTGTGGCTACAGGTATTGCACAACCAAATACTTTTCCATAGGTCACAATGGTAGAGTTTGGATTGATATAACATTTAGGAAGGAAACCACAATACCTGACCACGCATGACATAACAGTCCATCATCTGCAGAGTCTGGAAACTCACAAATAAAAAATATATCCCAGCGTTTTTTGTGTAAACAGTAGCCGCAAGTAGGTTAGCGTGCAAACTGCAGTCGTCTGGAATGTCTAAATTTTAAAGGTAGACACCTCAGACGAATGGATCCAAGTTGTAATTTTTTTTTTTGCAAATATAAAGCTGGCATGTTTTTAGAATAACAGGTATATTATCCATAGTATATGAAGTGCTTTCAAAATTTCAACCAATCCCTGGCTTGCAGATCCACTTTATTTGGAGCTCAATCTTATGTATGTTCGACTGGCGTACCACTACTTCCACTAATTGGTAGAGTATTACCTATAGTCAGTTTTTCCCACATATATGCGCATATGTGATAATGGTTCAATGTATTGCGTACACTTGAATACACTAAAACATCAGGATGTTTCTGATGTTTCAGTGTGTTCAAGCTGACTGTAACAATGTTTCAGCGTGTTCACGTTATCTGCTTGTGTTGTTTCAGTGTATTCGCTCGTGGTTCAAGGAACAGAGTACGTGTCCCAATTGTCGTGTGCACACGTTGTTGTCCGACGACTTCCCGAAGCTAAAGTAAACACAGCTCTAATACACAGGATAACCTGGGTACAGACAGATGGAAACTACAACACTGTGTGTGTGCACGAACAGTAGGAGGGTCGAATCCAGGATATTTCTTTTTTTTTCTTCTTTTTTTTTTGGACAAGAACATTCATATGGAAATGAACAACTTCGTTACTACTTGACTGGGAGAACATGATCTGTTTTCATTAATGCTGCAATCAGAAATTGATTGTTTCTACAGTTACTTGTAACATGTTATGGGAAGTAGGTTTTGACCTTTCATTGCTCTGGGGTAACGTGTAACACATGGCTTCTATGCATAGTAGTTACTAATTTTAATTGTTAATGTTTTAATGTATGATTTATTAACAATACATAGTATTGCAGGTACATATACTGGATTTATTGTTTCTTGGGAATGCTGCATGTCAGAAATACCACTCAATACCTTCTACAAAGTCGAGGCAATTGACGACGCCACTACATGTACTAATTCACCAGCTATGGCAGTTAATATTCACGTATTAATGTAATGAAAATATACAATATCACTGACTGTATACTCCTGAGTTTTCTTTACATTATATTTCCCAGGAAACAATAAATCAACTTGGCTTTACATTAGCTTGTGATTATTGATGAGAACATGCTTAAAATGTATAGTTGTACCAGTTTTACTCTACCGTAATTATGCGACTTCATTATGCAAATTATGTTTTGTTTGTTTTGTTTCTTGTACACAGCTTTGTTTGATTTATAAAGTCATGTGTGAAATAATTATGTAGCACATACTTTGTAAACAAATGAAAGGATTATGTGAATTGATACATGATAATATGCGACTACATATATGTAGTCGCATATTATCATAATCTAATTAGTGTCTAATTAATAAGTGATATAATTAGATTAGTCCTCAACGAGAGGGAATGGACACGATCATGTCATTCCTCACCTACAACCACCGTGCTTTCTTCACTGTCTAGACATTCAGTTATTCTGCTTCATTTCCATAACTCTGTGATTTCTTTGTATAAAAAATTCAAGAAAGGGTATAGCAATGTTTGTTTCTTGAAACGTTTGTTTCAGTGAATAAATGTTTAGTTTATGAATAGATCTATTGATGATGTTACCCCCCAACTGGAAAAAAAGTAGATCCCTAATGAGGCGAATTATGATTACAAGAAGAAATATGATTGGACGGACAATACCGATATATTCTATCCAGCTGTTTGATAATTAGTACAATGCTATTGATGATGTTACCACCAGGGGAAGGAACTCTCGATCACCTGTAATGTGAAGTATGCTTGTACGGACTTAAATACTGATATATTTTATCCAGCAGTTTGTTATACTATAATAGTATTTTTCCATAAGCTGATTTGTTTGATCCAATCCGTCTCATCTAGGCGGTGACCAAGTTATGTTTTCCTGTTTTTGTCATCGTATCAGTTTTCTGTTGAATAAACCTGTGTATAATTCTCACTTGTTTCTTAGTCAATAATTGCATTCCATATGGTGGTTCGTGTCCTTGGTAGTCATTGAAAATGGGTGAAAGATTTCCGCAGCGACGTTAATCTCCATAATCTCTCACTTGTTAGTTACTTAGTAGCGAGTCAATATGGTGTTTATCATCGCTATGGGAATCTTTCACCCATTTGCGACTCGCAGTAATGAAGGCAGTAGGATGATATGGAAGCAACATGTCAGAGTTTAATGTCGACGTTCGTTGCTGATTATGTTGGGAGTAAAGGAGATGGAATGGAATCGACAATTACTGTGCCAGTTGTTATACATGTATATCCACAGATTTAGTATTTTTTTTATCCAAAAGTTGCAATGTCACAGCATCACATGTATGGCAATTATCTGCAGATTTGCAAACTTTATTTGTTCTGCTGTCGATTTATTTGTCCTGGACGTAGCTTGGGCCCACAGACCCAGGGCTTGTCTTCTACTGAAATCACAGTGTCTGGCATCGGCTGGCAGGTGTTATATTCACAATAAGATAAAAGAGGTATCAAATACATCCTCGCACACGAGAGGTACTTATTACCTTACCACTGCACAGTACCCCTGGCTCACATCTAGAAGAAAACCGTCGTAAAATCAAACCAATGAGATTTTCCCGATGAAAACGCCGTAAAAAATCTATCCAATGAAACATGTTATCATTGTTCTATTTATTGCTCCTGTAGACTTTGCGCGAGTTTTCCTCTAAATGTGAGCCAGGGGTACCGTGCAGTGCTAACATAATAAGTGCCTCTGGTATGAGAGGATGCACCAGGGGTTCGTTCAAGATCCAATACATTTGAATACACAATACAATACGCAACTTGTATTGATATGTATTCTATCTTGAACGCACCTCTGATGGTGCTTGCAGGTTGATGTTTTCTTTAGGTCCGTTTTAGTTGCCACATATGAAGAAAACAACACAACTTGATCTATGAACACTACATTTATTAATAAAGAACAACCTGACTGGGGGGCACGCCATCATATATAATGTATATATCTTATTTACAATACAACATGCAGTGTCTTGTCAACAGCAAAATATTTACAAGGAACTTTTCGATTTCTGGGTTCCTGAGCTAAAACTACTTCATATTTGGAATGTATTATCACAGACGTGGGTTAAAACAATGTGTATGTGAGTGGGGTGGGGTTGTGTGTGTTTGTGTGTGTGGTGACATATGATACAATGACAACGTGCTTATTTTACAAATATAGAACAGACCGCACTATACAAAATAACATGCAGAATACTGACGGTAGACAACGTGTATATGAAAATTATTTCATTTAATAATTTGGAAGTATTATCCGTCAATCTGGCGCAGACCTTACTGTGAGGGTGATGAGAGAGGCCGTGGTGAAATAGTCGACAGCTGTGGACGGGTGTTCAGTAAAGTGAAGTGAGCGCACGAGTGATGACGCGAGTTCTATCCCGACAGTGAGAGACAGCAACAATACAGGCCGAGGTTCCGAAACTTTTCCCCCGAGTAAAGTTGCTCCTCAAAGTTTTGTTCACAAATGCCCATGCAAGATTTGAGTCGAGCATGAAAACATACGCGAAAAGGTTTCTTAAGCTCAGGGCCAAGCACCCAGTAACCAGTGCACATCACGTGACTACAAACTCATCGGTATCGTTACTAACAGTGACCATAGTGTCTTCCTCACTACAAACAATCAACATACTCTATGCATCCAAATATCCCTCGTGATGATAACCTCCATAACAAAGACGAATTGAATTTTGATAATAAAAAAAAATACTACGCTATCAACAATCACTAAGTTAACCTTCTGTCTACTGCAGGGAACTCCAGCTGCCAAACAAAGCCATAATCTTACGGGGAGGGTGTAATAGGATGGTGCACCGAGATATCTAAGGTCAAGATATATCAATACAGCAGTAGGTGAATGATTATGGAGTTTAACGTCGCTGCGGGAATCTTTCACCCATTTGCGACGATTCAATACAGCAGAAAGCTGAGAATGATGTACAAAGTGATCACAATTGATGTCATGCTTTCCTTCCTCTACACACTACTCGTGTAACTGCTTCTGTATAAAAATATTTAGAACTCTTAATCATGCTCTCACTTTAACCTTCGTACTGCTGGAGTCAACCATAGATGCGCATCCCCTGTAGTTCAGTTACTGGTCAATCCAACAGGAATAAGTTTAACGTCGACGCCGCAGTAAATTATTTCACCACGTCTCATCACCATCCTAGCACCAGATGATTTCTTTTTGCAAAATTAAACATGTCATATTTCTGAGTTGTACAAATTTCCAATAAATGTTGGATAATAAATATTATCGCAATGGTCCAGGATTTTATTCCATTTTTCGGGAGAATTACGCGAGTTATGTCATGATCTTGGGAGTCTGGTGCACTTTCCGCTCCACTTGAGACAGATATTTCTCCGGTATCCCCGCGTCCCTGCAACACACAACGTAAGTTTACAGTACACGTTAATTACTAATACTTTATTGTACAGTGTCCCCTCGATATAACGCTGAATTTGGGGTTCATGACATACCCCCAGCCTTATAGTACCAGCCTTATAGCATAGTACAAGTAAATAACAAAAATAGAAATGGGATCCACATCTGACCCAGCCTTATATCCGAATCCGCTCTGTATTGAACAGCCTTATATCGAGGCGACACTGTACTTGCAAAATAGTTGCATACAGGTAAAATTGACGAATACTACCGTACCTTAGGTAGACATTGCGTTGCTTGACTGACTGGCTTATTTTTGTTCTGTATCTCCTCTGTGGAGATCTTTTCAAATGTGCAGGCATGACAATTTTCTGTGGATCAGCGTAAATCTGCTGATTTATTTGTCATGGGGTAAATATTTTGCCATGGACGTTGATTGGGGCCTGCAGATTCCAGGCTTGTTTTCTGCTGAAATTACTATATTGAAAACTACTCATGATGAGTATAGTGAAATTTGTCTATTTTACGTCTACGATCATTAATAATACATGTATTTCAATTTCTCACCCAGTCGATGCATGGACAGTCGCGCTATCTCCAGACAACCGATTCCTGGCCTCAGGTAGTCACACAGGAAAGATCAACCTGTTCGGTGTCGACTCTGGCCGAAAGGAGACGTCGCTCGATACCAGATGTAAATTTACACTCAGTATAGCTTATGTAAGTATACAAAGTAGGGAAGGATGTAATAATGTGTGTGTATTATTGCGCCAAATCCATGTTAGAAAGTTTGCTGATAGCGCTACATTATTACCCTGGTCAATGTATCAATGTATACTCATTCACCTTCTCAACTCCCTGTGGAGTGTACAGCCAAAGCTACTATTAATGCATCCTGACACCCCAGGGTACTTATTACATTCAGGACTCGCTCCATATTGTAGCAAAGATTCAGTCTTAACCCTCCCACACTCAAATCAGCCATGTTTATCTGAATTATCTCCCTTGTTTTCAATCGGATTGAAATGGCTCAAACTTGTACCATTGTTTCAAACAATATCACTATCAGAACCAATATCACTATAGGCATGGCAATTTCCCATGGAAATCCGCTGATAAGTTTGTCTGAGTTGGCTATATTTGCAATTTTATACATTAAAATTATATATAAAAGTTTCACTCCCAGACACTCAACAACGATGGTTAGATTGCATGACTTAGGACCTGCAGTCATTAAACCCCTGGCTTGTTTTCCGCTGAAATCACAATTGTGTGTTGCCATGCCTGTCACTATCATGACACATCAGATGGTTATGGAGCAGGTTTACAGGAGAACATTCCTTCATACATGCCAGGAAGAGTTGGCATTTGTAGCCACACAGTTTTTATGTGAAAGATTTCCGCATCAACATTATACCCTGTAATCACTACTTGTGTACTCACATTGCAGACATGACAGGCGGTTATTTACCGGTAATATGCAATTGATATTGAATTTTGTTAATCCAGAGCCCAGATGGACGATTCATAGCTTCAGGAGCTCTCGATGGCATCGTGAACGTCTTTGACATCACCACGGGCAAACTGATACATACACTAGAAGGTAAATTCAATGCTGTTTATGTCATCCACCAGATTTAAGTCAGTGTCACAGCTGGTACTGAGTTACAGTATTTCAACTTTGAAGTAAAGAAAGTACATTTTAAATTTTATTATGATATATGTCCTAGGAAATGTGTTTGATGTGTGTCTAGATGGTATGTCTCTGTCTCTCATGAGACCTGCAATACATAACTGTCATTTCAAGTCCTGCTACATCTACAGGGCTCGATAGTAAGGATTGTCCGCTTGTCCGGGACAGGTACGATTCACAGGCGGACAGGTGAATTAGCCCAGATTAACAAGCCTTTTACCTACAGTTACATGTCCGATAGTGCACAAGGACAGGTGCCTCAAAAAGTTAATGTCGAGCCCTGATCTAGCTGTTTCAGGTCACGCTATGTCTGACTGTTTCAGGTCATGCTATTTCTGACTGTTTCAGGTCACGCTATATCTGACTGTTTCAGGTCATGCTATATGTGACTGTTTCAGGTCATGCTGTCTGACTGTTTCAGGTCATGCTATATCTGACTGTTTCAGGTCACGCTATGCCTATCAGGTCGTTGTGCTTCTCGCCAGACTCACAGCTCCTGGTAACAGCCTCTGATGACGGACACATCAAGATATACGACGTGTAAGTAACCGCTCGGGCTCTTTGTCTCAGGACTGACTTCTCATGTGTATTTGTAGCGAACGTTCAGCATCTCAAGCAGGAATATTCCTTCATTATTATTAATCGAAAGACATACATCTAGTACAAGTTTGAATGGGTTAAAGATTCAAACAGCGATGTTATGCAATAAATCTATCCAAAATATATAACATTTCCCAAGCAGTCATCGTCACATCAAACTTGTAAAAACTGGATGATATAATTTATTTATATATTTATGTATTCCATTTTGCTAGAACAGTGTCCCCTCGATATAACTGTTTGATACACAGCGGATTCGGATATAAGGCGGGGTCAGATGTGGATCCCATTTTTATTTCTGTTATTTACCTGTACTATCGTATAAGACGGGTACTATGAGGCGGGGATCGGGTGGGGTGGGTGGGTATGTCATGGACCCAAAATTCAGCGTTATTTCGAGGGGACACTGTACTCAATGTTCCTACCGCATTCTCAATGCATATATATGATTATATTGTTTGCCAGTCTACTATTACCAGAATTGATAATTATTTCAATACATCCCAGAAAAGATTTAATATTTTGATATTTGAGAATAAGAGCTAAACTGCTCCTGGCAGTATCTAGTGCAGTTGTATTATTTAGCTGTAGATAGTATCCCAAGTAAATGGATGTCTTGTATCTGGGGTGCGTTCAACGAACGCTACATTTCAATGCGTAGTGAATGTAGTACTGCGCGAGCCGTTCAGCCAGCCATCCGTAGTGCTATGTAGTACTACATTTCACTACGGCTCTGGACCGTGTAAGGCTTGTAGAGTGTAGTGTAGTGTATGAAATGTAGCGTTCGTTGAACGCACCCCTGGTCTATCAATAATTAGTCTCCAAAATACTACTGCAGCCATGTTTGAGAGTGGAATGTGTACAGTCATGCTATTTTCTGGCGATACTGGTACTGCAGCTAATTTATGTCGATGGAGCGTCTATTTCCCGGCCCCATACCCACACTGAATTCCAAGCAATCTGATTGGCTCACGTGGTTAGGATTAGAAAAAATAATTCACGTGTTTAGGGTTAGAAAAAGAAATCGTTAAAATTTCAAGTCACGTGAGCCAATCAAAATGGCAGGAATTGGGTGATGGTCCAGTGTATGTATTGTTTGTTTGTTTGTTCCAGTCAGCACGCCAACCTAGCAGGAACTCTGTCTGGCCATGGTGACTGGGTTCTCAGCGTCTCATTCTGTCCAGACAACACTCACTTTGTCTCGGGGTAAGGGTATATATTTCTGTTAAGACAACACACACTTTGTCTCAAATCTCATATTTATTTTCTGTTCAGGCATCTGTTTTTTTTTATCTAACTAACTATAGTAATATCACTATGAATTAATTGCCTGTATTTTGAAGTATTTCATTACAACTGATTGTTTTGTTGATACTAGTCCTTAGGCCATTTGGAAATAAGTACATATCATGGCTAAATCTGGTCTAGCATATTAGATTTCTTGGTCTTATTTTGTAGATTTATGTATAAGGAACAATATTAGATCAGGAATGCCTTGAGGGGGGAACAAGTACAATTTTGAATTAATGAGTAATAGCCTATGAACTATATACTTAAAGTAATTAAAGAATGGCAGATATTTTGTGGGGAATTTCCTACCATTTATGCTTGAGGAACCTGGTGCCAGTCTTCATGTCTGCAAGTTCTTGAAGAGTATCAGGGCTGTAGCTAGGCATGGGGCAACTACAGTGTACTCTGTCTAAATCGGCATCTCTATACCCCGGCAATCTGCATCGACCAGCACAATATCGAAAGTCCCTGCCAGCGACAGTGTACTCTTTATTAACCGAGTAATCCGGCATATTATCTTGGTACACTGTATATTATTTCTCTCATAAATCACAATATAGGAAGGTGTTCGGAATTTCTTCCTTGTTAAGATAATATAAAGATGAATTTTAAGTATGTTCAAAAAGGCCACTGGCCCTTAATTAATTTTGTTGAGTATATTAATGTTTATCAAGAATTATCATCTATTTCCCAGGTCATCGGATAAAACAGTGAAGATCTGGAATGCAGGGACGAGACAGTGTGTACATACATTCTATGAGCACACCGACCAGGTATACAGCTATATGAAACTATATGATGCATAATGAAAATAACGGGAGGAGGGACATGGGGTTCATTTTTATTTTTTATTTAATTTTTTTAAAACAATATTTATTTGGGAAAACTTCCGAATAAATATTGTTTAAAAGAAAAAAATGAACCCCATGTCCCTCCTCACGTTATTTTCATTATGCATCATGCTTTAAGTTTATCTGGGGGCCTATACTCGAAACGTTTTTACGATCGTACGTTCTTAGGCTAAGAAGATCGCAAGAACGTTTCGAGAACAGGCCCCCTGATTCTTAGATGGATAGGTGTGTTATAACGAGGACTAACTATATATTGCAGTTTGAATGTTTTATACAGTGCCCCCTCGATATAAGGCTGTTCGATACAGAGCGGATTCGGATATAAGGCTGGGTCAGATGTGGACC
>JAUTBQ010188857.1:0-10460 GCA_032361185.1 Lepetodrilus ovalis | reverse complement strand
TCTCTCTCTCTCTCTCTCTCTCTCTCTCTCTCTCTCTCTCTCTCTCTCTCTCTCTCTCTCTCTGTCTCTCTCTATCTCTCACCGACTTAGTACAATACAGTCATCCAATTCTACAAATCTCCAATGGAATATACGTGTTAATATGAAACTGTCGAGCGTTAATTTAGCTGATTTGACAAATAAAATTGGGTTGCCTGTCAATGGAAATAGAAAGCATCAATAACCATTAATTTATTATTTCTTTTCTTCATACCAACGAGTCATTCTGTAACTAACGGCTATCCACGGATACTTTATTGGTTTCCATTATGGCCACCGTTAGTGATTTCGTAGCTGAATGTTCGTAATACAAAATTCGTTATGTATGCTCACCTGATTGTCATTTAAATTCAAAACTAAAGAAAAAAAATTGGTGTATTTTTATAATTCACAGTTGTCCGTTTATTAGGAAGAATACACTATATTTTAGTAACGTATCTGGTTTGCACTACAATTGCGGTATACGTTTTATAGTCAATGGGCGATAGTAAATGTTTTCATGTGTGTGTGTGTGTGTCTGTGTGTGCGTGCGTACTAATGTAGGGAATAGTATGGATACGTCTGCCACTAAAACAATCCCAATTTCCCACGACCTTTGCTTGCAATATTAATATACATTCTAATACTGTATTAAAAATCGTTGTTCAAATATTGCAAGTTTGACATGTGAATGGAGGGGAGATAGAATTGATCATATATTGTCCGTTCCATATTCGGTGTTTTTTTTAACCGTCTGAAGCCTCGAGAATAATCGGTTTTAATCAGGCATTCGGCCCACCTCGGTCTACTTCGGAAGCCTCAGATAGATTATGTAATAGGGGGGAAGTAACTCGAGGATGTTCAGAGTGTTAATCAGGTTGGACGTCCATCTTTCGTGGCCAATATCTCTCTCACTCATTCTCAATAAAAGTGCACAATTACATAAAAACCCTGTCGCACGATCGCGCATTCATGTATCTTTTGTTTTATTCACGTTATCAGTGTAATTTTAGTTTTTCTACCTTGAATAATACATTAACTAAAAACTATTGCATATAATAGAGACGTTTTAGCTCGTCGTGTTCATCCATAGGGCCTGTTAATGATGAAAATTAGGGTAGCAAAATATATGTATCATTATTTTAAAGAGGTAGCCTTGATCGGACAAGTGCAAATTTCATGTATTTTACGTTATTCTGCATAAAAGCAGTGCGAATAAATATATTTACTATCATATTTGTGCTTACAATGGGTCAGTAGTCCTTGGCAATCATTAATACAAGTATATAAGCCATTTATACTATCAACTGTAAACATTATATTCTTCAGAGGCATATTTGATTACATTCCATACTGTACGGTTAAGAATGTATATTACGTTATGCTATTATCAATAGAATTATGATACTCTCAACAACCGTGTTGCTCATATATAACTGCCCTTAACTTGGTATTGCTGACGAAACTTCACCTTCACCTTAAAACATTGACTGTAACAGTGAGTCGGTGACACTTTCAATAATTCTTTGTCAAGACTTGTAACTCAAAGATACAAATATATAAGTTTATTTTCATGATAGAATTGATACAGTAAGGCAGTCAGTAAGACGTCAAATATTTCTACCTCCAACCATGTAACATTAATCTACATATTGGCTATACATGTATGTGGACTCTACATAGTAAATCTTAAAGTTACAAATAACTTCAACATTTGACTTTGCTTTGTAAAGATTTGGACGGCAATATCAATAACAATTAATAATATTACAACCTTAACCTAAACATCAATAACATATTAAAATCCTTTCATATACAAGTGCAAAATTATCAAAACGATTACTCACGATATGTAATAAATGTACACTTGTAAATATTTTAGCTTATCTTAATATTGTTACCTAATGGCAAAAAAACAAACACGTAAGACATGTATGTTAAATACATATGTACACTACATTATAACACTTAAGTTGTTTCCTTAATGATATACGGTATTGATCCTTTGAAACTGATGTAGAGAAAAGGATCTAAATATAATAATTTAAAATAACGACTTAAATCAACGTAACCAAAAAGACATTTCGCATCATAAAAAAAATATTAAAATAATAATATTTTGATTAAAATGCTATGCCATGTTTCATTGGCATATCCATTTTTTAGGGAAGAATAGACAATTGAATATCAAATTGTACAATATATCGACAATATAGTGTTGGAATGTATATTTTTAGTACACCAGTTATTATGTAAAACTATCTGAAACTAGACTACATTAGTCAATGTTGATATGTACTGTGAATATATACATAAAAAAAATAGATGTACGTGTATACTTAATATGGTATACGGAATGTTCTAATACATGTATATAATATATATTACAATAAATAAAATAATACTGCTATAAATTTTTTAGAAGTAAAACTCATCACAGATAGCACAGAGAATCAACCAAACATTACAAACACAACAGTAATATTACATGTTATTTTCTTTTGTTTTTGTTGTAAAATAGCTCATACAACCATGGCAACCAAAGATTACATTGGCAACATTTAGATCACATTGTGTAAAAAGAAGTATGCATAGGTAATTATATGGTCACATATCCACCAGGCCCTGCATAAATTTGTCTACCTATGGCAGATTTCTAAGATTTGGGGAAATCGGTGGAATCACAAGGGTTTGCGGCATCCATGGTTAGCAGCCCGCAAAGTGCCCTTTGAAGTTTTCTCGACTTCAATCGCAAGGGGCCCATGTGTAAGCTGCAAGGGTACCGCAAGTTAAAGTTACAGACGCTGCACAATGTTTTTACACATTGTACAGTGATCGTGAGGTACTCGCACATACACTGTAAGATACCGGTACTCGTAGGATGATCATGGACATCGTACGAGTGCCGTACCATTTGAGGGGCTCGAAATTTCATCCCAAAATCATACGGCATCCGTACAAATGTTTGCGGAGACCATACTGGGTTTGTGCAGTGCCCGTGTTATACTGGCTATGACACGTCTACGGGATTACGGCCAGCATAAATGTCTACGATACTTCTGGAACTGTTAACTCCGCGCTAACATTTCCCAATGCGCCCTACGGCAAGGACAGAATGCCAAGGTGGCTGCAGGATAGCCATACCAACCTTGCAACCGACGTCAGATCTTGCAAAGTTTCCAGGAAATCTTTGGGCCTGTATGGGCACCTTATCCAGAATCGGTGGATATATGACTCAGCCATTACATTGGCAACCTCATGTTACTCAGGTGATCAATATGAGACAGATTCCATTGGGTGGATATAGTTAATGTATAAATAAATCCATGACTAAATGGATAGGATCTTCAGGGAGTGGACTTCGATTAGTGTTTTACTTTTGTCTGATCCCATTGAATTTATATCAATAAAAAATGTTCAAATCATAGAATCTCTATTGATTTCTACCGACAACATCAACAACATAACATTAACATGATTAGCCCTCTCCCTGCTGCAGGCAAGCAGAGATACCCTATAGAGCAGTGCCTGTGCCTAATCCAGCAAGGAGAGGGTTAAGGAATATTTGAACCTCAATGTCTTAATATGACTTCAACGATAGTTTAGTATCAGCCGCACATTTACTCAAAACATATGTAGCACATGGGCATACTGTGCGTCAGACTTCAAACTGTAATGTTAATGTCCTTTGAAATAGTCTTCTACAACAGATAAATAATCATACCTATCACATAGAACTAATGCCATCCCTATCTATGACTTCAGAGGAAGAAAGATAAACATACATACAAGCTTTTATAAAGGCTTGTAAATTTCATAAATTAAATATTAAAAATAAATGTTATTTCTAAATATGCTTTTATTTACAGTGTCCCCTCGATATAACGCTGAAATTTGGGGTCCATGACATAACCCGCTATGACATAACCCGTTATAGTACCCGCCTTATACGATATTACAGGGAAATAAAGAAAATTAAAAATGGGATCCATGTCTGACCCTGCATTATATCCAAATCCATGGTGCATCGGACAGTGTTATATCGAGGGGGCACTGTATTTGAATAAATCAATTGAAGAAGTGAGTTGACACAGATCTTGAAGTGTCTTTATAGGGGCTAGATCATTCATGTGGATTTGTCTGTGTGTATTGACAGCTACCTGAAAGTTAAATTATCAAACTTTTCCACCTTGTGGATGGTGCTGATCTATGTCAACCTTACCATCATACTGCAGAATGTAGATATGTCCTGTAAAGACAGAAATATTCAATACAACTCGCGATGTTAATACACTACATCACACATTGTATCAACCAACTTGTACACATTATCACAGTGTACAAACACTCTCAAACTTCTAAACTGTCTAATTCTTCCACCTGCCTTTCTTCTGAATGTTTTACTGACAGCTTGCGGACGAATCGATCTGACCTATGTAACTATGCTGTGACCGTGAGGTGCGTGAGGTAAGAAGCGTTTCTGGAACTCGTCGTCAGACATGGACATAGGTGGAGGTGTCTTCCCATTCTTTAGAGGTGAAGGACTTCGTGACCGAGCTCTGTTTGGTGACCTTGAAGGTGCTCTGTGGGGTGACCTTGAGGTCGTTCTGTGGGGTGACCTTGAGGTCACTCTAATGGGTGACCTTGAGGTCGCTCTACTGGGTGACCTTGAGGTTGCTCTACTGGGTGATCTTGAGGTTGCTCTGTGAGGCGACATTGAAGGAGTCCTGTGAGGTATCCTTGAACTTGGTCTACATGGTGACCTTGATGTTGACCTTAACCTCGACGGTGATTTAGATCTAGAAGGTCGGTCAACCGTTGGGAAGTTGTCTATACGGACATGGTTTGTCTTTTTCAGAATGGACTGTGGGCGGTTGCAAGTCTGAAAACATCACCAACAGTAAACCAACATGTAATACAATAAAATATTTCATTAAATATTCTACACTACTTCTCATTCAAAGAAATCATATCTAATCAACCATCCATTACTTAGGAAGCTTTCCTACATTGTAACCAAATCAAACTTTATTCATCAAATTCTTTCTTTTGTTTCTTCTTCTTCTTTTTTTATTCATCAAAATCTTGCCAATATTTATCTTTCAACAGATTTCTACAATGTATTTCATTTGAATAGAGGTTTTTATTGATGATTTCCAAATCCTGTCAAGAATATAACCTTAAATGTACAGTAGGTCAAAGCAGTCAAAAGACATCGCCTATTTAACCCTCTCCCTGCTGGAAGCAACCGGAGATGCCCCAAAGAGCTGTGCCTGTGCCTAATTTAGCAGGGAGATGGTTAATTAATACTGTACATATCAAGAATTGACCAATGAAAGTAAGCGTAATGATAAAAGAAGCTAGTTTTCTATCCGGTGTGGTCTTTATGAGCAGTGACGAGCTGACAGATGACGTCTGATAGATTAACCTGCTAACCCATCTCCCAGTAACAGTAGTAATGTATGCAGTGGTGTGAAGAGAACTGGAGGAGGTGCGAGGCACACCTCCCTAATCCCAGCAGCCCCCAGGCCGCTTGTGAGACCTTCGTGAGACGGCTCATTAGGTCAACAGAGAGCGAGCTATTAAGATCTGTTATCAGCCAACAATATTACTTTCTGGGCAACACATTCACCAAAGAAGAAACAATCAAGGAAATGGCAATATCCTTATTTTTTTTTATCAATTCCTAAAACTTTTACAAACCTACACGAGAAAATTAAAGTGGGTGATCGACATCCAGCTACCCATTAAAGACATTATCAAACACCAAAGAAAAACTTTTACTTGAACTGTCTAGCCAATGCTTTTGCATATGTTAATTTCTGTCTTACAGTCCAATACATATGATAGCAGTATAGCTGTGATCTATTCTTAAATGATCCCATTTAAAATATTTTAGTGATGCTGCAATTTCAGTCGTAATATGATATTTATTCATATTTCTATTTTCCCTTCATATATGCCAACACTTGAGTTGCCTTAAGATTTTAATGTCAAAAAAGCAAGACAACAATATTCTATCATACAAATATAAAAATCCTCAAAATTACCTGGGAGCTCAATACAATAGACAAGGACAGAGTGTCTATGAACAGAATTACATTGAATGATAAAGCAAAGTTTTCAATTACGTAGTGACAAAGCACATTCTCCTGACAAAATTCATACCGTATATCAAAAATTTAATGAACCATAAGCAAGCTAGCTACACCCAAATATGTAGAAAATGGCTATCATATGTCTAAAGAAATGTTGAAATAAAGACCAGCATTAGTGAGACTTGATTTCACGACACCCCCCACAGTCTCACTTCTGCACCCTCCAGAGTGTACCCTCGCCCTCAGGAGAACGGTTTTGTCCCTGTTTCTATGTACGGTCATTTGCATTGGGTGGTGATTCATCAATTCTGACATATTTTTTACTCAGTGACCGGGAGATTGTGATTTGGGGGGTCACCGTGTCCAGACACCTCCAGGTACGGGGTCGCCGGACACAATGAGTGGACACGCTTCGTGATTTCAAATTAACAGTGCTGGGAGGGGGGAAAGCGGAAAAATCAGGTATAGGGTATCCATGGGTATAGAGCCAACATGAAGTCATTTCAAGTCAGAATACATTTGGAAAATAATACTAAAATTAATTCTAACTGGAAATTGTCCAGAAATGTCATATAGTAATTGTTTTTACTATACATTGATTTCTATGGGAATTGAGCTAACATGATGTCATTTCAAGTCAGAATACCGCAAATTTGGAAATTACTCAAATTAATTTTAGCTGAGAATTGTCCAGAAATGTCATATATGGTGAAATGCTATAATTGCTTTTACTATACACTGAGATACAGGTTAGTGCCTATCATGAAAATATATCCATATACTAATAATAAATTACTGGGTGGGTACAGATGAAAGCGACGACTCACCTGCCGAGCAGAATATGCCGTGGACTGAATGTCTTCATGAAGTGATTGCATTGTGTCACGAAGTCTGAAAACATATTTTAGAAATTCAATAATACTAAAATTGCAAGTTGAAGCCAATTCTGAAACAGAACACAACTGAAATGGCTGAGCTGGAATGGTATGTGTTATTGAAGTATCAGATTTCACCTTATAAACTCACAAATGCTTTCTGATTTATGAGAGCTAATTTGGTAGGAGAGGCAAACTGTAGAAGATACTGACATTACAATACTGGGGTCATACAGGGTGCATTACTATGTCCATCTTCTTCTACTGTACATTGTGAAGACTACAGAAAGACACATATAAGGACAGCACACTGCTATACAACAATGAATACCGTACTAAACAGATGTCCATTATATATCATAGTTATCTTACAACAAGCTGTCTGCAATCGTATTGAAAGAGCAAAAGTGTTATACGTTTGAAAACAATGATTTATAAAATAAATGTATTGTCTTTTTTGTTGCTTTTTTAAAATTGGGATTTAAAGCCACTTTCAAGTGAGTGATTATGGAGTTTAACGTCGCTGCGGGAATCTTTCACCCATTTGCAACGAGCCACTTTCAAGACTTGTCACTTATATCATGGCTTGTCAGTTTAGGGCAGGATGAAATATGCAATATACGTAGCGCTGAATGTTGCAGTAAACCTGCGAGCACCAGCTAAAACAAATTATGGATATCAGACACCAGTTTAGTATATATCTCTTACACACCCTTAGAAATCATTTATTATTTTCACGTCGCCGAGTCATTTTCTTTTATGAATTTAAAAAGTAGTTCCAGTCAATGATATAACCATGTCTGGTCCAGCTAATCACAGAATGTTAACCAGACTTACTTGCGATAACGCTGCTCAATGATGTCTTTCTCTTTGTTTCCAACCTGAAATATTATAGAAAACAAATGTTACGTCATTAATGAAGGGGTTTTGGCACTGACAAGCTTTGATTGCAATGCTGCAAGTCATAATACAAGAGCAGCAGGATCAATATCTCAGCTCGCACTAAATTACCTCAATTTCATTATTGGTTTTCATAGTCTATAGACTCAGATGAACATTTTGATACGTGGTAACAAATGTTGTAATGCCGGTTGCATTGTTTCCAAAGATATCGTTCTCAGCTGCTCTACTGTAACTCTATGAATAGTAATGACTCGTATAGTGCGATGATCGTTCAGTAGAACTTTATTTAGTACCTCTGACCTATAGCTGTGGGTGATCTGTTGTCTGATGTAGCATGAGCTGATCACTGATCACTGATCACCATGCTGTGCAGCAAACCCTTGGATGACTGAACAGACATAGCTGATCTCAGGAGAGTGTGCACATATGAGGGTTCCTATATTATATTACGTATGACACAGCTTTTGAAAACTTTTCTATTCCTGCAACCATTTTCTGCTAAGCTGCCAATGTTGCCAAAAGAACCTGCAAAAACTAGGTGTTTCAATGAAGCCCACAAGCTCATGTCGATGGACCTCAGCACCTTGAGCAGTATACACTGAGTAAGTCGCGGGTCAAATGAAGTTAGGCTCACTTCTGTCTGTGTGTCATGATGGATATTTAACCCTTGCCAGGCAACCAGAGCTGCCCTAAAGAGCTGTGTTTGTGCATTATCCAACAGGGAGAGGGTTAATTGAGGCAGACCTAGAACAAAACCAGGATACTGCCTCCAGCTATGCTGTAGTAAGGATAACAGCATGCACTCTACTAATCCACATATTAACCCACATATGACACACACACACATTGGTGAGCGAGTCCACTGATAACATTGGAGGCAAGAGAGAACCCTGCTCGCCTACCAATTTCAAACCATTAGCTTTGTAGATTTTCAGTGTTTGCCCTGACAAGCAAAAAGTACTCAAAACATTTACTCAAAAAATGCTTTATAGAGGTAAAACCAAATCATACAAGTCTAATTGAAACTGGGTTTCACGCGACTCAAAATGTACCTGACCACATCACATTATTTACTATCCTACTGTGTATGGTTTCTCAAAGACCTCATATCCACTAAGAGACCATAACACTCTCGTAAGTGCACAGGCACCGTGTATTAGAGATCGCTACGAGAGTGTTTATGGTCTCACAGTAGATATGAGTGCTTCGAGAAATGACAGGGCTCGCCAGTAAGGATTGTCCGCCTGTCCGTGACAGGTATGATCCTCAGGCGGACATGTGAATTAGTCCAGATTAACAAAGCCTTTTACCTACAGTTACATGTCCGATAGGACACAGGGACAGGTGCCTCAAAAAGTTAATGTAGAGCCCTGAATGATCCTCTGGGTATCCTTTCACGAAGCTCTCTTATCCATTAAGAGAGTGGTAGCACTCTCTTTGCCGATAGCTAATACACTGCTAATAGAGTGCTACCAGTCTCTTACTCTTAGTAGAGTTTCATGAAAGGATACCCTGGTTATGTCTGAAACGTCCGTTTAGCACGTGACGACGTAGATCTTACGTGATTACCATCCCGTGCCCTACCATTGTGCATCAAGTGCAGGTATGCTAAATATGCAGGCTTGCCATAATTAATTAGACAAAGGCCAATCAATCTGTGAAAGTGATTGTCAGATGGTTTAGAGAGATGACAACACAAGACTGTCGAGACTGTCAGAAGCTCGAGACTGTCAGAAGCTCTATCATAGATGTGAGTCAAGATGTTTTCCCCCTAGGCTAAAGCATTGAAACAATGGCCTATATTGGAAGTATATAGCTCAGTCGGGCATAGAGTGCCAATCATTTGCCAGCAATACTAGATTACTGGGTCTGTACAGTACGCAGGTATATGCAAACCATACCACGTGTGATGTAGCTGTCAACGATGTCAAGGAAAAAATAAATAAATTCAACGAATTTCCTACACATGAAAGAAGATAATATTGACTGGTTTTGACAAGTCCGACATGGATCTATTGGGTCCGCTCTACAAGTCCCTATGGGTCTGTACGGTCCGCAGGTATATACAGACCATACCACATACAACGTCACTGTCAACAACGTGAAGTAAACATGGAAAATAAATAAATTCAACAAATATTCTACACATACAGTCACTTGGCAAGTAGTATCTTGTTTCACAAGGATTTGTTTTAACAACCTGTTTTTCAGAATCTCAAATATTTGGTATCTCTGACGATCTTGTCATGATAGACTAAAAGGAACATAGCTCGACAGCTCATCCCTATTGATGACATAGATAGATAGTTAGATACCGGTAGAATTGAGACGCGGGTAGCTTCCTCCTAAATATTTCTTCAAAATAGAACGACCAATCCTACTTTGTAGAACAGTAACCCATGAACAGTCCATATTTTTTAGGAAAGATAACATGTTATACCCCTCTTCCGGTCTCGTTGCCATGGTTTCTTTTGTTCTAAGCGTACTTATATATCCGGATACACGTACACTTTCTCAGAGAAAGTGTGGTAATATCAGAAATGAACCTACACTTTTTCAAATGATC
>JAUTBQ010188846.1:0-10461 GCA_032361185.1 Lepetodrilus ovalis | reverse complement strand
CTATTGATGACGCCACCGTCGATCATACCGCCAAAATTACCTTTATTGCTCAGGATAAGACCTGCTCTGGTTTACTCAAAGTGAAAGGTTTGTAATATTGTTCGTAATACGGCTTGATAGTTCCATGTTTTCCTGAGTGTTTCTGGATATGTTTTCTGACCTCGGTTTTGGGATGCTCAAACAGCAATAATTGTTGAATCAATTAAATATCAACTGCATACCTGGTCATTTTACTACAATGATAATGATTATTTCATTAACATTTGGAGAATATATTTAAGGGGATTCTAATTCTTTTTCTTTTGAAAACACTAATAAATAATAGCTTTTAAGATATGTCAGTAAGAGGAAATTCTATCAATAAACACATTTACAGAGTTGAATGTTTTTGTTAATAGATAATAAAACATTCTGATGAATTATACCAGGAATGAAATTAATAGGAATTAATAATCCATAATGCTGTAGATTATCACTCAGGAATATATGGTACTAGTATAATCAGATATGATGCAAACTGGCTGTATGTATATATGTATGTCTACTTACTACAATTAATGATGTCACTATATGCTACAACTCTATTGATGCGCTCTGCTTGGATATTTGGCTGTACTACTATCATATTCTGCAAAATTGCTATTGGCTTTTCATATGTAGGAGATTAACCCTCTCCCTGCCAGAGGCAACCAGAGATGCCTTTGTAAGCAGTACATGTGTTTTATCCAGCAGGGAGAGGGTTAAACTGCGCTTGCCTTGTCATTGCTTCATGCATCCTTTGCTCCTTTAGATATATCATAAATTATTATTCTATAATTATTTAAATGGTTGAAAAATCATTCTTATATATGTATATGCACTGAAAATCTTAATAAATTTATCAAACTGTATTTTTTAAGAAAAATATGTGAAAATTATGTGTGCGAAATTTGCAGAGAAACCTATTGAGTTCCTGCGACCCTTGGCTGACATCCGTGTGATGGAAGAACAGAAGATCTACCTGGATTGTGAGATCACCAAGCCAGGTCAGACGCCCAAGTGGACCCTGGACGGCGGCAATGTGTCGGCCAGCGAGAGAATCCAGCTGCCGTCGGAAGGCACCGTCCACAAGCTGATCATCCAGGAGGCTGACCTTGACGACGAGGGAACTTACAAGATCTCCTTCGGGGACGTCTCCTGCAGTGCCAACATCACCGTGGATGGTGAGTACATCTTCCAGCTTTTGAGTGCAGTCAGGTTTTCAATACATATTCACGTTTTTCAGTATATATTTTTTTCAGTATATATTACATTTTTTCAGTACATTTTCAGTGGGTTTTTTCAGTACCTATTTAGGTTTTTCGGTACATATTCAAATTTTTTCAATACATATTAAATTTTGTCAGTACATATTCACATTTCTTTCAGTAAATTTAAAGGTTTTTTTCAGTACATATTTAGGTTTTTCGGTAAATATTATTTTTTTAGTACATATTCAGGTTTTTCAGTAATTTATATCATCAGGTTTTTCAGTAAATCGTCTTTTTTTTTTAACAGATTCAGATTTTTCAGTAAATCTTAATATCTCTCAAAATAACCTCCATATTTCTAAACGATGTGTGGTATTGCTAAGTACAGGACAAGATGCCAGACAATCATTTAAAACTTTCAGCTACAAAAAGCTTGGAAAATTTACAATTTATTTAAGTCAATTGTTTTCATGATAATCACAAGATTACCTTATCCTGTACGTAATTGAGAAAAATGAAGCTATTTATATGATGTATTTCTTTTCTGTTTATAACTTATGTTACCTAGCATGTAGTACTAATATCTACATATATAATCAATACCTATAACTCTAACAAAAGGCTACTAATTATTATAATAACTGTAACATTCATCATGTGAACTAACAATTTTCATAAATTAAAGTTTGTATTATTTTCAGATATATATAAACAGTTTCCTGATGCCAATATATTAAATGTCCTTTGTTACAAAAATATTCTTTTCAGCACATTTGTTTACCACATATTACACACTTACATGTATATCAATTTGTCGCGTAGCTTTAGCTCCAGAGATAGTTAAACCTCTCCAAGACATGACAATAACCGAGGGTGACACCGCCAAGTTCGTGTGTGAGGTGTCACGCCCAGGTTACAAGGGAACATGGCTGCTGGATGATGTTGAGATCACAAAAGCAGATGGATACACCATTGATGTCAAGGATTGTATATACACACTCACTAGAACTGATGCTGAGATGGAAGATGCAGGCAAATTTTCCTTCAAAATCTCTGACAAGCAGACATTTGCAAATCTGATTGTTGAAGGTGCTTATTTATTCTTCAAATTTATTTAAATTAATTCAATTATAGTACAGAAGACATCTATTGTAGTTCTAGTACCGAATAGATGTCAATAAAGTATTTTCTAGGAACCATCATAAATAGATGCAGATGGTCCTGTTTGTAAAGTATTCGTTTATGATTTTATAATTCCCCATCCTTTTCACTAAAAGACCATCCTTCAACTTGTAGACAATATGAGTGATAGACTTGTTTGTGACTGCTGTGCATGGAGCGGCTCAGCATAGAGCTATGATTCTCCCTCATCACCTTCAGATAGGTTTGACACTAGTCCTCTTTTCCCTTATCCAGCCCTCCCTCTAAAGATCATCCAGCCTCTGGCAGACATGACCGTCACAGAAAAGCAGGAGATCTACCTCGAGGTCAAACTAAACAAACCAGGACAAACTCCTGTGTGGACCTTTGAGAACAACGATGTCTCCACCAGCAAACGTATCCGTCTGACATCAGAAGACACTGTTCATTGCCTTGTGATAGACCAGGCTGACCTTGATGATGAGGGTGTATACAGAGTTTCCTTTGGAGAATTGAAGAGCTCTGCCAATGTCCTGGTTGATGGTGAGGTTCTTTTTTGAGAATCTGAATCATTGGGCAGTTACTGTATTTATTACTACCAAATTCCTTTCTTTTCATAGGTAACTTTCAAAACTAACAAGTACCAATCTCATTTGTATCTTTTTATCCTAAAGATAATGACACATTTTAGGTTATTTTTAGTAGTGAGACACAACAGGTAAAATGAAGTCATAAATTGCAATGTTATGGTTTGTAGAAGAACCATTGAAAATCCTCAAACCTCTGGAAGACCAATCCATTGATGAAGACCAGACTGCCACATTCACGTGCGAGGTGTCGAAATCCGGAGTCAAGTCCCGTTGGTACAAGGATGCCAAAGAAGTCACTGAGAAGGATGGCTATAAAATTGAAACAATCAAAACTGTCCACACTTTGATACTGGATAATGCTTTAGTGGAAGATGGTGGCAAGTACAGCATCAAGATTGAAGACCAACAGAGTGAAGCATCTCTATCTGTCAAAGGTGCTAACTCTTCTGTCTTTGCCTCTGAAACTAACAAAACCTAATATCAATGGCTATTCATTACAAGTGGCTGAAGTCAGACACCTATTCATTCCCTCTCTGTATGTCTATTATACAAATTTAACACCAACAATATCTAAATGTTAGTTATTTCTCTAATCAGTCCACATACTAACCATTCTCTCACTGTCTTACCTCCCTTAGCTATCCCTCTGGAGATTGTCCAGCCTCTGGCAAACATGACCGTCACAGAAAAACAGGAGATATTCCTGGAGGTTAAGATAAACAAACCAGGACAAACACCTGTGTGGACATTTGAGAACAAGGACGTCTCTGCCAGCAAACGTATACATCTGACTTCAGAGGACACTGTTCATCGCTTGGTGGTTGACCAGGCTGAGCTTGAAGATGAGGGCATTTACAAGGTCTCCTTTGGTGATGTGAAGAGTTCAGCAAATGTCTTTGTTGATGGTGAGGACTTGGGATAGCAACACTACAAATTCTTGAGAATAAATAAAAGAGAAATAGCAATAATCAATAATCCTAACTTCAATTCTAATTAAGTTTTAGAATTAATGATTACCGCGTTGTAAAATTTTGTTATTATTCGTGATAGTAATTTTGCAATATTATGGTTTGTAGAGGAACCACTGAAGATTATAAAACCACTTGAAGATCAATCTGTTGATGAAGAGCAGATGGCAACCTTTACATGTGGGGTGTCTAAGTCCAATGTTAAATCTCGCTGGTACAAGGATGGAAATCTAATCTCAGAGAGAGATGGATATAGGATTGAAACCATCAACACAGTCCATAACCTTATCATTGATAAAGCTCTTGAAGAGGATGCTGGCAAATACAGCATTAAGGTTGAAGACAAAAAGAGCGAAGCATCTCTCAATGTTAAAGGTGCTATTCAATTTCTATTTCCAAATTTCCCTCTTAATCCAAGCATATATTTAAATTTCTGAGAGGTTCCGAAATTCAGTATTAATTATTTCAGTTTTTAAACATATACTAATTGAATAACTTAGGAATATTTGAGGTTATTAACACACACAAACCTTTTGACTTGTAGCCCTTCCTATCAAGTTCCTCCAGCCTCTGGCAGACATCACTGTCACAGAGAAACAGGAGATATTCCTGGAGGTTAAGATAAACAAACCTGGACAGACTCCAGTGTGGACTTTTGAAAACAAAGACGTCTCAATCAGCAAACGTATCCGACTGACTTCAGAAGGTCCACTGTATCGTCTGTCAATTCTCAGTGCCGATCTTGATGATGAAGGCATCTACAAAGTTGCCTTTGGTGATGTGGAAAGCTCAGCTAATGTATTTGTTGATGGTGAGGATGATGGAGATTACTTACAAAAGAGTATGAAACCTAGCTTGATCCAACTTCACCTTGTATAATTTTAATACAATACCGGTATGAAGAAAACTTACAATCCAACAATATGAAGAAAACTTAAAATCATACATTTTTTTAATTTAATTTAATGTACTTAAAAGTATATGTACATAGTTTATACAACAAAAAGGCCTTTAAGAAAACAATTCATAATCTTGACTACCCATAGTTTTATTGTATCAATTAAATTTGGCTCATTTGTCATTTTATAGAAGAACCTCTCCAAATTATCAAACCTCTGAAGAACCTTGACATTGATGAGGATCAGACTGCTAAGTTAACTCTGGTGGTCTCCAAGCCTAACATCAAGTCACAGTGGTTCAAGGATGGCAAAACCATCACAGACAAGGATGGCTATCTGATTGAAACTGTGAACTCTGTCCACACCCTGACACTGGACAATGCAACTGTGGAGGATGGTGGAACTTACAGCATTAAGTTGGCGGACAAGGAGAGCCAGGCTAATGTCACTGTCACAGGTGATAACAGAACTCAAATAAATCACATACTTATTCTTCCTTGTTATTGATAAAATGGTACCTCTTTAAGCTTTATCTCCAAACTTGCACCTTTAAAATTCTTATTTAGTACTAATATTCTTTAATAATAATTTTTCATCATGACCATTTCTGCTGTATTAGGCACAGGCACTGCTCTTTAGGGCATCTCTAGTTGCCTACAGCTGGTAGGAGGTTAACTGTCAGATATAACACACACAAATACTAACCACTAACCTTCCATCCTCAGCACTGCCTGTGAAATTCACTCAGAAACTGGTAGACATGACTGTCCAAGAGAAGCAGGAGATATTCCTGGAAGTTAAGATCAACAAACCAGGACAGACTCCAGTCTGGAGTTTTGAGAACAAAACCATCTCCACCAGCGAACGTGTGCGTCTGGTCTCGGAAGGTTCTTTGCACTGGCTCATCATTGACAGTGCAGAAATGGATGACGAGGGTCTTTACAAAGTCGCATTTGGTGATGTGAAGAGCACGGCCAATGTCTTTGTTGATGGTGAGGACCCTTGCAATAGCTTGGGACTTAACCATAGGGCCCTGTTTTGAATCTTGGAAAAAAAGACATATAAATATTAGAATATCCAGATGAGGAGAAAAAAGTTACAATCTGTTTTTATTATTCTGACGTCAGAATAAAATATTTGAGGTTGTTTAATATATCTATCTTTCAATGCTGTAATAATATTGTTAGTAATTTCAAAGAATATTTAGTAATTTCAAAGAATTAATAAATTAACAATACATGTCTGTTCAGGGAGCAGGCATGTATTAACAAGTTATTTATTAGAATCCATAGTTTTGAAACAGTTTCAAACTATTCCCTCTATTATGGTACACTTGTAGAAGAGGCTGTTCAGATCGTGAAGCCTCTGGAAGACCAAAAGACAGATGAGGAACAGATGACAACGTTCACCTGCGAGGTGTCCAAACTGAACATCAAGTGCCGGTGGTACAAGGATGGCAAGGCTGTGTTTGAGAGAGATGGCTGTAGGATGGAGACGGTGGACACAGTGCACACGCTGACACTGGACAGTACAGAGGAGGAGGACGCTGGAAGATACAGCATCAAAGTGCAGGCCCAACAGAGCGAGGCATCTCTCACTGTCAAAGGTGCTGACCGTAGTCACTTCCCAGGAGTCTTGATGACCTCCATGTACTGCATCTAGTGCTTGTCAAAGTCAATGCAAGGGGGGGAAATATTTAAAATTAATTTTACTGAAACAACATATAATGATATACTCACCACCATCTTTGACAAGGACTACCATTGCATCCACATATCCACAATCAAGAAAAGGATTATTATTGTATTATGATCCTTATTATTCTAACATATTTGTGACTTTTGCATAATGGTATAGGTTACATGAGCTATCAAATAACTGTAGATAATTTATGTGCATTGTTGGTAAATGTATAGCAAATGAAGGAATAAAGGAATTTAATGTCACTGCAGGAACCATTGACCTATTTTCAATGAGTATTGATAAGGAAATTGACTCATTCTTTCACCTATTGGTCCAGGACCACCTACTAACCCTACCCTCCTGCTATCCCCAGCCCTGCCCATCAAGTTCATCCAGCCTCTGGCAGACATCACTGTCACTGAAAAACAGGAGATCTTCCTGGAGGTGAAGATAAACAAGCCCAACAAGAAGCCGTCGTGGACGTTCGAGGGAAGCAGCGTGTCTGCCAGTGGCAGAATACGACTGACCTCCGATGGCGCCATTCACCGCCTCATCATTTCCAACGCATCCCTTGACGACGAGGGTCTCTATGGTGTCGATATCGAAGGAGCAGATAGCTCTTGCAATGTGTTTGTGGATGGTGAGAGGAACCAGAACAAAAACATATTTAGATTTCAATTAATGAAAATTTCTTCTTTATTTCA
The DNA here is from genome assembly GCA_032361185.1 of Lepetodrilus ovalis. NCBI lineage: Eukaryota > Metazoa > Mollusca > Gastropoda > Lepetellida > Lepetodrilidae > Lepetodrilus > Lepetodrilus ovalis. The sequence continues at coordinate 3,248 of JAUTBQ010188846.1, read as the reverse complement.
GAGTTAATGAAGGATTTGATATTCTGGAGAAAGAAATAATACTACATTTTGCCTAATCGTAATACATCTAACATAACCTGAATAATATCATAATATTCTATTATTGGATCATTAACAATTATTAATATCATTATACTATCTTTCTCCATTAACAATTAATAACGTCATTATACTATTTTTCTTCATTGAATCTAACAGAAATATTTATGCTTCTAATAATAATATTTTTGAATTTTGTTATGTTGTAACTAACAATCGTGTACTAATCATCTGCTTTTAGAAGAGCCAGTAGAAATAGTACGACATTTGAAGGACCAGGATATAACAGAAAAGGAAACAGCTAAATTCAAATGTCAGGTGTCAAAATCTGGGGTCAAGGCCAAATGGCTGAAGGATGACCAAGTGATAACGAAGGATGACGGCTATGCGATCTCGTCAATTGATGTGACACATACCCTGATTCTAGAGGATGCTTCCACCGAGGACTCCGGCAAATATACAATCAAACTAGAGGACAAGGAGAGCTCTGCCAAGCTTACAGTGTCAGGTACTGGATGTCACAGACCCTTTCTTTCCACACAGACCTCCAGTCTAGAATAGTCATTATATTGTAAGCCTTTTATCATCGCACAGAACTGGCTCATCATAGAGTGGATGTGTTTTCTAACATGGTAGTTGATGGCAGCTGGGACTAATATCTAATTATTTATGATAACACTGGAATCCATTTAATGATGGAAATTCATACCTAGAAGTGCCATCTAATTATATTATTTTACTAACATCTAACAATTCTAATATCCTAAAGGGTCCACAATGAAGGGTCCTGAGTAATATCTAACTGTCTAACAATCCTAATATCCCCCAAAGGTTCGCGATGACAACTAGTCATCACTGTGTATGCAACATTCTTTCAGAACTGCCAATTGAAATCATGAAACCTCTGAAGGACCTTGAGGTCAAGGAAGGTCAGACATTGACCTTGACCTGTGAGGTCAGCAAGGCCAATGTGCCATCCAAGTGGCTGAGAAATGGCGAAGAGATAACCGCATCTGACCGTATCCAGATGACCGTGGATGACGTCAAGCACACACTGACCATTCCCAAGTCTGAGATGGATGACGAGGCTGTGTACAAGTGTGTCATCAAGGAGAGGAAGACATCAGCTCGTGTCACAGTCATTGGTCAGTCTCAATGTATACTAGCTGTTTGTGATAGACCTTTTAGAATTAAGGCTTTGGATTATTACTGGGTTTATCATTGTTATATCATTGATGGTCAATGCTGTACCTAGTTTTTCATCAAATTTTCCTTTTTCCTAAAACAAGATAAACATTGCCAATATTCCAATAGAAGACACTAATATTTGTATCCATTATACAGACAAGCCATATATGTCAAATAATCTTGAAATAAGCTCTAAATCCTAAAAAAATTATCATGTCTTTCATTCCAACAACAGAAAGATATGAATTCAAACTAAAGTAGTTTTCAATTAATCAAGAGCTTGTCATGGTGATTACACCATTCCTATAAGTGAGTGAATGTTCTTTATATCCTTATCATTGACCAATCGATACATTTGTCACTTGTCTTGCAGAGGAAGCTCTGGAGTTCCTGCAGCCTCTAGCCGACGCCCATGTCATGGAGACGGAGACCATCACGCTGGAGTGCATCGTGTCCAAGCCAGACAAACCTGCCACCTGGTACAAGGATGGCATCAAGCTGTTGTCCTCTGACAGAATCAAGATGGCCGCCGAGGAAGGCAAACACACATTGACCATCACCGATGCACAGCTGGACGATGAGTCGGACTACTCCATCAAGGTCGCTGATAAGAAGTCCAAGGCAGCTGTACTTGTAGATGGTGGGTTGTTTAAATTTATAATTACGATTTTTCCAGAGCAAGAGCAACCTTGATATTAATTGTTTCCTTGTACTTCAATATCCCAGATTTTAAAATGCATCATCTGTTACAAATTATAGATATACGGTATGATTCACCAAATAGTTAATGATCCATTCTCTGGACTTGCAGAAGAAGATGTCGAGATCATCAGACCACTGGAGGACATTGATGTGACCGAGATCCCCGGGACTGCGCAGTTTGAGTGTGAGCTGTCCAAGGAACACATCCTGGTCCAGTGGAATCATGAGAAGGAGCCTCTGATCCCCAGCGAGAAGTATGAGATCGTCCACGAGGGCTGCGTACATCGTCTGATCATATCTGATGTGACTGAGAAGGATGAGGGAGACTACAGCATCATGGCCAAGACAAAGAAGAGTGAAGCTGGACTCTTTGTGGAAGGTTAGTAGATTTATTCATAGTTTATTAATAAATTGTAGTTATAATGAATAATCTTACTGTCAGTTAACACTTTAAAGATTTAAATATCGTAGCTAGGTGTGATACAAGATGCACCTATTGATCTCAGCTAGAGGTGTTACCCCTTTGGCTCTGTAGGTAGAATGTTGGTCTCACAATCCAGCAACTTGTGTTTGAATCCCAGGATCTACACTGTCTTCTGTTTCAATGCCGGCCAACATGACATATATTAAAACAAATTCCTGAGTTTATCTGCCCATAACAACATCTCAATTGGTTCTTTTCACCCAGCTCCACCTAAGATCCTCTATGACAAGAAGTACGACGAGACCATCATCCTGCACATCGGTCAGTCCACGGCCTGGGAGGTTCCCTTCACCGGCAACCCTCAGCCCAAGGTCACGTGGATGTACAACGGAGGAAACCTGCCAGACAAGAAGCGCATCGAGGCGGAGACCATCGACAACATGACCACCATCAGACTGGCCAAGGTCCTCCGCTCTGACACGGGAGACTACTCTCTGACTCTGGACAACCCCAATGGCAAGGCTACCATCACCATCAAGCTCATCGTGCTGGGTCAGTATTTACAATATCATAATATTATTTAACTGCTTAATAGCTCTTACCAATATAGCCATATGTGTCAAAGAATATTGAAAGAAACGGTAAGCCCCAAATAAAAATAATAATATAAAAAAATCCATATTACTATTTGCTGTAAAATTGTACAATGAGATATATTAAACAAGTTATAAAAATTTTCTCGTCTTATAAAACATGTATTTTACCCAGCTTCCTATTGACAAATTAGAATAATTTCTTGCAATTTTCCAAATATAAGGCTATATAAGGCTGTATTTGGGGTCCATGACATACTTATAGTACCAGCCTTATATAATAGTGCAGGTAAATAACAAAA
>JAUTBQ010188835.1:0-10461 GCA_032361185.1 Lepetodrilus ovalis | reverse complement strand
GTGTACAAATCAAATGTAAATAGTCTCAGACAGAAATTCGTTTGGCCATTATCTAGGCCAATCAACCGTGATAGTATAGTATGCCTTTAAAAGAAATACATTGGCCTGCTTCAAGAGCCTTTGACTACTAGTCCTGGGTAAATCAATATAGAATGTCAACCATGTGCAAACAACTACACAAAGTAGAACAGTGGATGGATATATTTGACGATCATTTACATAATAATTAGTAATTTATAATTTATTAGTAATTTATAATTTATTAGTAATTAATACTAATTAAATGCTAATAGATATTTTTTTTTAAACACACTAAAAATGTGTAGTTTGGTTTGGAATATTGATAAAATGTAACATCTGTGAAGGTTGCATTTTAATGTTTCTGTATGACAGCTATATTAAATCTATATCACTATTTACAAATGGGCAAACATGTTCTTTACTGTATGACCCTTTCAGCGTAATGTTTCAAACACTCGCAGATATAAATCTCATTTCAGTAGCAAGTTATGATTTTATATTCAACTGAAATATTATCCTATCGGTGTACACTTTTCATTTTCTCCGGGGCTGCTCCCAGGAAGCGGGAATCAAACTTTTAGAAGAGCGGTCTTTTTAGTTTAGGCTTTTAAATTCTATTTATGTTATCTTCTTACAACAATATTGTTTTATTACATGGGATTTATCTTAAACAATATTTTAAAGAAAAACTTAATAAGACTATCTCTCAAGCTCTAATATGCGCGAGTAATATCTGGTAATCTGAACATTATTCTGAATCTCTGTCACAACATCGTCTGTCCAAATATCTTTGGATCTTCACATCTACACAATCTAGTATTCAATGTTCAACTGCAGTTACATGAATTGTACAAAGAAAGCATGCAAACATGACCTAATTCAAAAGCCAGTATGGTTTTAGGATTGTGAAGAATGGACAACCAACTTTGGTTTCCCCAAGCATGAAGCACAAAGAGGGTGAAAAGTGTATGTGTTCTATATAACTGCAGGAATAGCAGCTAACTTTAAAACTTATTTGCCTGAATATTGATACAAATAACATGTTTGAATTTCTACTCTCCCTATACCTAGCATTGGGACTCGATCATTGAGTCGATGGGAGAAATGGTCCGGGCGAGGCACACCAAATTGATTTGTTTCTTTACTGTGTATTTCCATACTTCTTTAAGTCTTATTAAAATTACATTTTATGTGTAAAGATAATTTGTGCACAATAATAGTCTGCATATAAAATTATAAATTGAAGACCTGCTATTGTACGTAGTTAATCAACATTGTCATCATCACTGTGATCATTGTGGTATTATTTTACATACTCATTTGTTAACAGCAATCAACAACTCTGCTCAGAACAATTCGAATAAGCACGATAAACATGATAAAGGAAGACGAAAACTGGAGTTTGTGAAGAAACCAAAATCTCTCCCACTTGCCGATAAAATAATTTATTTGGATGTGAAAGATGCCCGACAAACACGGACATTGGAGGGAAAAGTTAAACAACTTGGTGGTGTAAGTACTAAGTAGCTGGAAGAAAAATAAAATAAAGTGCTTGTTAAACTTGGCTTTCACTTGTCCACTGGTAGATAATACTTGTCCCAGGCACGCTGACAATGCTTGGAATTGCTTACCGTCAAGCCCTGCTTCAAGAAAAATACTTATATTGCATTACCATTCAGTTATTGCATTACCATGAATTACCATTGCATTACCATTGCATTACCATGTATTTTACACAAAATTTCTGCAGCAACTTTCAGCAATAAATCAACTAAATATGGATTAGTTTCACTTCAAATAACTTCTCCCAAGTTGTTTTAAGATTACAATGTAGATTGGTGTTTCAGATTATTGAGAAGTTTCTTGTGAAGGAGGTGAACTATGTGATATCCTGCAATGTACTGGCCAACCTGCCCAGGAGATCGGACAAGGGGCAGACAACTGCAGACAGTCCTGCCGCACAGTCCACCCCCAGCCCCTTCAACCTGGGTCAGTCTCCGTCTCCTGGGGTACCCGTCGACGTCAAGAAGGAAACGGTCAGTGGCTTTCTTGTACTTGTAGCACTCAGAGATCAAAATTAACTTCAACACTTACGAGCCTGAATAGTGATACAATTAACAAAATATATTAATTTCTACTAGTCCTTAGGATACCTTTAGCATTGGGAGAAATTGCCCGGACTGGTGCTAATTTTGTTTGCTGGCACTCAACACAATGTCACAGCAGCACTCTACAGACTTGGGGTACTGTTAGCCTTGTTGGTGTCAAGAAAGCTATTCTCATACATAATTGAGGTCAAACTCAATATTATCTACATGAAGGTACACAGCAGTATGTTTCCAGTTAAAACTCCGGTTCATTTGTTGATGCACATAGTCTATATGATTATTGAACACAATGATGAATGACAGCTAACCTCAAATACATTTGACTAGGTTCTCTTGAATGGTAGCAATGTAATGTATATAATTAAATATTTCAGGTCACTAGAGGGAAGGCCATTCTACAGATAGCTAAGAAAACTTCTGTGAGTAAAATCTGATGTAAAATGTAATAACAAATGTTGACATTTTTGCATGATCATGACAAATTACTGTATTGTCTGCTTCAGCAAGTCTGAGATGAGCGTATTATGTTATGACTATATATTGTTGTTTGGATGTCTGATTTCTTCAACTGGACTGTCTCTCCCCGTGTTCACAGCACAGCAACCATGTAGTGTCCAACGCTGAGAAGATGGGGATCAAGATCGTCTCACTGGAAGGTAGGTCACACAGCATGTTGATCGTCTCACTGGAAGGTAGGTCACACAGCATGTTTCTCGCTGGAAGGTAGGTCAGACAGCATGTTGATCGTCTCGCTGGAAGGTAGGTCACACAGCATGTTGGGAATGCGGTCAGCCTACACCTTTCACGACGTTTAGTAGTGTGTGGCTCCACGGAAGCCCCTCAGCCAGCATTTATAGTACTTTGTAGTGCTACAATATATACATGAAATCCTAAGCATGAAGCAAATGGACTGCACACATGCGCAAACCTATTTGCTGCTATTTTATTTTGAACCCCTTCAATCAGAATATAGTAGCATGGTGTAGTGTAATGCATCCCAGTTAATCGCTATACCATACAACATGATTCTTGCCTTTTGAGTTTAACATACTTTGTACAAGAGGACAGCCTTTCTTTCTGCAGCTGCTGTGAAGTGGCTCGAGAAAGAACTGGACAAAGTGAAGACGCTTCTTCCGACATCTTCCTCTAAAGAGGTGAGAAGATTGCAAGAGGTTTCGTAGCAACTGCCATTCTAATATCTTTAAGAACACGTGTACATACAAAAATAACTTGTGAACATTAGGAAGTCAAGCATTATTTGTCTCTTTTCTTTTGCAGCTTCATAAGAAGAAGTCTGGCAAGAGAGGTATGTTTGTTTTATTGTCGTTATTATTTTATGTAACTTCAGAATTTTCACATTTATATAAACAAGGACTACATACAAAACCAATCAAATTCTTTTTCTTCTGTAAATTCTATTTGTAATGTTTTGTTTCATGGTTCAGAAACCTTTTGTCTACATAGTCTTTGCGCAAAGTATTTTGTCCAATTATTTAGCTGTGTATGAGTTCTATTTTAATGAATGACGGAATGATGTGATTCTGGTGACTCTGTTACTCAGTGGAGAAGCTGAAGGCGCCGTACGTGAAGTTCGAAGCTGTCAACTGTCAGTATCGCCCCATCATGCAGAACTTGGGAGTCTGGCCGTGTGTTAACACAGAGACAGCGGCTGGGACATGTCCGTTCGACGGGCGCGCACTGGGCCGCCCCCAGCAGTCTGAGAGGGGGGATAGGGACGAGGCCTGCCCTGCCAACGTTCTCTCTCCCGGCACACCTCATGCACAGCGAGATGAACTCTCCCAGAGGTATGTCTCCAGTCTAGTTACTCACGTCGGCTGCTGAATGGCGAGATTGCTACTGGATTAATACAGGCTTAAAACAAGTCCTGTCTTGGGGATAGCATTGCCAAATAGTCAGCAATATTGCTAGTATCTTCTGTGAAAGTTGGAATGTAGAAAGTAGCATTTGTTGAGGATTGTGGAGACAACCTGTACTCTGAATGAACATCAAATTATGTTTACACAAGTTTTTATTGTATAGGGAAATAATGACCTGAGCAGCTTATTTTGTTTAAACTGGGAAGTATTTCTCGATGCTCAAAAAAGTTACGTTGTTGATGGGATGCGCGCTCTATACCATGGCAATGCAGTTGTCAGTACTTGTCGTGGCTAACAGGCTATGTGCAACATTCAGGACTGGAGGACTGGATCGTCGCAAATGGGTGAAAGATTCCCGCAGCGACGTTAAACTCCATAACCACTCACTCAATCAGGACTGGATGTTATGGATTTCCTCCTGCTCTAGACTGATAAGCTATGACAGGATCTTGAAAGAGTCTTTACACCACAATTTAAAAAAATATATATATATAAATGTTCAATATGTTGGCTTTTGTTAGATCTTTACTTATCTTTTACTTTATTCACTAGCATCGTGTATGGGTGAAATATTCCTGCTGCAACGTAAAGCACTAGTCCATTCATTATTAACCAGCGGTTCATTGACACTTGTTGTGTGTTCAACAGTAAAACTACCAAGGCAGATGGCAGCACGTGTAGGATGTTCGGTGTTCCCATCGTGACGGCGGGCGACATCAAGCGCGAGAAGGAGAGACGTAGACGCGAGGCCAGACGCAGAGGCTACTGCGAGTGCTGCAAGGAAAAGTATGATAACATCGACAAGGTAAACAATCTCAGTAATTCTAGGAAATGATATTAGTGAATGATAATAGTAATTAGTGAATGATATGTTTTAGAAGCAAAGAAACTCTATCTTTAATGTTTTGGTAGTTGCCCTAGTTCTCGCACTAGTCTATCAAGAAATCTCACTTTATCTCTCAAGCCAAGTTTAAATTTTAACAATTCTATCTTTTTCTATTTTTCTTTTCTTTTTAAAGCATTTGCGAGGGCAAGAGCACAAGGACTTCATTAAGAACAAGAAAAACTTTGATTCGTTGGACCGCCTGATCCGCAAGGGTCCGAACACGGTGAAGTTCCTCCAACGCGTGCTGCTGAGACACTGTGTCCATAAAGCGAGCACCAGGAGTACTGGGTACGTCCATACCTTCTTCCTTACCCGCCTCACTCTAACATAGCAGCAACGTCTTGCTTCGGAATCTAACAACAAGACATCGGGAGTGTTCCTTTCATTCTCCAGGATTTATGAATTTTAGGATTCTCTGGAACAGTGAATGGAACGATAAAGTGAGAGAGAATTTGTGACATATAATGCCCATATTTGGTAGATCCTCTCTTGTAAATATTTTTTTGAATGAACCAGTCTGCCGGTTTGGCTTAGCTGATGGCAAAAATAACTGGGGCTATCCTTGAAATGTACTTACGATCGTGCGATAATCGTAAGGATACCAATCACACTCTCTTAGGCTAAGAAGTTCGTAAGAAAACCCATAGTTGTAACAGAGGCAGTCATGTTAAATGACCACCACCTCTCTCCACGGGAGATATTGGACAAATCCTGACGTCATTCTCCTGTCTGCACCACCTCTCTCCACGGGAGATAGTGGACAAATCCTGGACATTGATCTCCCGTATTCCATTGGTGTTCTAGATCTACTGGATCTTCCGGAGAACGAAAGGAACACCCCTCTAGTGGTCAATGATGCATGTGCATTTTGTAAGCGGAAAGTTTAGGATGAGTCATGTAGAGGTACGATGCTATCTATCTAAAGATTATCTTCATTATGTAACAGTTTGAATGTTGTTTATTTCAGTACTGAAGACAGTAAAGATGATGTAGCTGTTGTGAACATGTCGTCGTCGCAGAACCAAGCGGGCGGAACCGACATGGAACTGGCTCCGGAACAGCTGAACGCGGAACGGAAGATGAACAGAAGACACAAGTACGAGACTGTCGCCGTTCCATCGGACCCCTTGCAAGTTGCCAAGCTGCACAACGCCGACTGTTCTGTTCCACTGACTCTCACAGACCCAGCCACACCTCAGAAAACCCGGTCAGCCAGCGTGAGTAGATGTGATGGAGACGAGGGGTCGACCGGTGCCATCGTGGTTCGGAGGTCGGCGTCACGTGGTGTATACGGATCACCACAGCGGACAGGCTCCACGCGAGTGGGAAGGGAGAAAACTCTGGTGATTCGTGATTCTCCTATTGCCAGTCTGCAGGCTCTGGCAGGCGAGGAAAGTCGGAGGAATGTTGCAGATGTTTGTAAAACCGACACTAAGAAGAGGAAGAGTCCTCTTGATGCTGAGAGTAAAGGGTCAAAGGTTAAACGAGGTCGGACAAACCTGCACCAGGCAGCAGAGCCCACGTTGCCGAGAACCAGTCCAAGAAAATGTCTGCAAACAACTCCCAGACAAAGTAGTCCGAGGAAATCTGTCTTGTGTCGTTCACAGAATGTAGAACCAATGCGGTTCAGTCCTCGTAAACAGTCCATGTTTGTTCCCGATATCAGCAACACCAGAGGCAGAACTGCAAAGCCAGATCACGAGCATAGGGAGAACAAGTCATTTCAGCATAAATCAATTCAGCATAAGCCGAAAAGATTTAGTCCTCGAAAACAGTTCCTTACTGGTAGAACAATTGATATTCCCAAAGTTAATTTTTCTTTTCTCGATGAGAAGAAACAGTCGATTCACTGTAAGCCAAAAAGATTGAGTCCTCGAAAGCAATTTCTACCTGTTGAAACTAGAGATATTTCTAAATGCAGCTCTACAGTGCAAGTTGACAAGAAAAGCACGTCGGTTGAGGATAAAACTGATTTAAGCACATTGCAAACAGAACATTTTAATGAATCTGAAAATGAACTGTCTGATCATGTGAGGTCAAAAACAAGTCATAGAAAGTCAGAAGCGGTTTTGTCTGGAGATGACCGTGATTCTAAATTGACAGCTTTCCAGTGTAAATCAACAGAGTTTGTCGAGAAACACCTGTCTACACAAACTCCACCCCGTACTACCAGGTGTAAAATTGAACTAATACTAAATCAAGGTGATTGTGCGGGCAAGTTGGAAAAAGATGACAGGTCAAGAAAATCTACCAACCAAACTGAGCTGGGTATTATCATGGAAGACATCTCTGAAAATAGCATTAAAAGAAGTAAAGTAATATCAAAGAAGAAGAAGTGGAAGAAACGAATAGAGTCGACTCCAAGGAAGAAACGGGAAAGGAAGTTAGAAAAGTTGAAACTTGACGAGTCCACGTGTAGTCAGTATTCAGTGACATCGTCTGGTGATGTCAGCACGATCCAGTCCAACTCTCCTACGTACAAGAAACGCAAGTCTGGAGGACGAGGCGGGACCCCGACGCCAACATCTGACACACGTCCTCGGTGTGACGCTTCGCAGTCGCCTGTGTTCAAGTGCAGACTGAAGAAAATCTCGAGGAACCAGACGCATCTTGGAGATAAAGTGCATTCGGAGAGTATTAATAGCTTTGGAGAAAGTCTTGAAATTCCTTCTCCCAAGACAGTGATCTGTAGGAAAGAACCTGTTGTGAGCATCGAGAAAATGACCTACTTTGACAGTCCAAGACGACCGAAGCGGTCGCGCAAAGTGATACGTACAAGTCTGAATGAGGAGGTGATGTGTGGCGGTGAGGAGAGAGACTATCCCTTCACGTTTGTGGACGATTCTGATACTTGGGTGCAATGTTCCACCCCGCTGAAGCTCACTAGGAGCGGGTCACGCGATGTCCACTGTGCCGATACCAAGTCTGATGTGAATGTTAATGACATCTATGTGTCTGATGGGAAGGCAAGGTCACGACCAGGACCAAGGAACACCAATTGTGATGCAGACTTGTACAAAACAATAGAAAGAACTGAGTTTGAAAATCAGAAGTCACAGAAGCATGCTGACCACTGTGTGGTTGATTCTCCCAATCGAAATAGGTTACGTTCACATCGTACTGCTATGTGTGTTGCTGAATTTATTGATTCTAACAAATCCCCCGAGAAGAATGTGACTCGACGGCACACAACAGCGAGAGGAGATGCGGACTCGGATGTGCACAGAACTGGCCAGGGAACCACGGACACGGGCAGGTCTTCCAGGAAGAATGTCGCCTTACAAGCCTGTCGTAGTCCTGCCAAGAACCGACGGAAGAAAGTGAGCAAGCGTAAATGGCGCAAGTCTCCCCTGGAGGCGGAACACCCTAAAAGACGAGTGAAGCTGAATCGTAGTTGGCTGTTGCTCAGCGACCGCAGTCTCACACGGCTACTAGGCAGCGACGGAGACCAGGAGCCATTCATCGGCTTTCACAACACGACCGGCGGTTTGCCGTCAGACTACACCTACCAGGAAGTATCCGAGGTGGACGTCAGCGACAATTCTCGCCAGGAGTGGGTGCTCGAGGAATCCGAGGCGGTTGATCCAGTCCATGTCCTTGACACCAGCTGTAGCCATGACACGACTGGTGACTTGGAGGTCAAGCCGTGGGTTACATCTTTTCTCCCGTCTCCAGACAAAGCCTCCAACTCATCGTGGCTGGATGCCTGTGACAGTTTCCTGGAGACGGCGTGCAAGAAGCGGATGAACTCGTACTGCAGCGTGCCGTTTGTGCTGCCTTTCTTGACTCAGCTTGTAAACAGTCCGGTCAAGTCTAGCAACAATCTGGTCAAGTCTAGCAACAGTCCAGTCAAGTCTAGCAACAATCTGGTCAAGTCTAGCAACAGTCCAGTCAAGTCTAGCAACAATATGGTCAAGTCTAGCAACAGTCCAGTCAAGTCTAGCAACAATCTGGACCCTCCTGTCGTCAGTCACGGATGCTGTACGCCAAGTAAGGCGAGAAAGGGGAGAAGCCCGTGTAGACATACTTCCCAGGTACATCCTGCTGGGTGTAGACATACTTCCCAGGTACATCCTGCTGGGTGTAGACATACTTCCCAGGTACATCCTGCTGGTGCAGTAGTGTCTCCTGACATTAACCACAAGACGCGCAATGCATCTAGAACCCCAGTACGGAGACCTCGTCCCAAGAGCTCCCCTCATCAGCTGGATAGAACCCTGGATAGAACCCTGGTAGCGCTAGAACTTACACCTGACAAGACACATGTTAGACGTAACAGAATCAGGAGTCCTCGGGGCTCCACAGACGAGCTGGATCGAACCCTGGTGGCATCAGAAGTTACACCCGACAAAACGCACGTTAAACGTGGTGTGTCTGGGACACGAGTGCCAAGTCCTTATCCTAGCCGTTCCCTGTGTCGGACATCAACAGACTTCACCCCAAGGGCTTCACCGGCACGCTGTTCTACGACCACTAGTGACGATGTCTGCCGGAGTCCTAAGAGACGGATCTGTAGGACACTGGCGGCCGACGTTAGCACAGACTCTCACACTAGGGAACACGTGAAAAAGACAACACTGTTTAAGAAAATATCAAGTAACAGAAAATCTATAAAGTAAATTATTCATGTTATATATAACACAGACACTGGAGCAGAATATTGAAAACTGAATGTTGATCCCAGAGTAAACTTAGTGAAGGCAAATTCCAATAAGATGAGCAAGGCATGTTCTAGCATATCTATTCATGTTTACAATATAATGTACTTGCAAATTGTAAGCATCTGAGCCAAACGTGTCCTTTATTTTTTGATATATTTTAGATATACTGCTCAGGAAGATATAGCTTTGCCATAATATGATCTCCAATGGTTTAAGTACAATTAACCATTTATTGCATTCCTACTGTGTCAATTTGTAAGAAAATAGATATTAAGAAATTGAAGTATTCATAAAATCTTCATATTTATCAATTTGAAGCTCATCTTCAATAGCACTGTGAACACCAAACTATATTGGCATGTTGATCAGTATTGAATTATTGGCAGCTTCTCGAGAAACTTGCCTCTGCATATTATTATTCACAACTGCATAGTAACTATTATTAGATGCCATTAGACTGGTGTGGTCTGGCTCATTCTGTCAGGCATTCTTCCTAGAGGCTCGGGAGATGAAGTACGATTACTGCCTTTCTCTCCCACCCCTATCATGGCCTCTCGTATTCCTTGCAGATATCCTTTATACCCATCTTCCGGTCTCATTGCCATGGTTTCTTTTGTTCTAAGTGTACTTGTATATCTGGGTACACGTACACTTTCTCAGTAATATCAGAAATGAACCTACACTTTTTCAAAGCATTAATTCGGAAATACAAGTACACTTTCCCTTCATCGAGTTGTACTTATTTGTATTTCATGTATCCTGAAATTCATGAAATACATGTGCCTGAACCTGGGATTGAACCAGTCTGTGGTCAAAACATAATCTTGATTAGACAGTCGCTACCACGGGACCAAATAGCTGACTGAAGATAAGACCATTCGTTTATCTAGTTATGACTGATTCAAGAA
>JAUTBQ010188824.1:0-10462 GCA_032361185.1 Lepetodrilus ovalis | reverse complement strand
TTTATGCCGTGAGTAAGGGGTATATTTCTGTCACTCCAATCCATCTCGACCTGACAAATCATCAGGGAGTAGAACTTCTAAAGAATGAATGGCAATTGGAAGAACATTAGGAGACGACCTCATGAACTCCATGCACAAAATATTCTTTCTTCACGGACTGGATTCTTCCAGCAAAGGAACCAAAGGACAGTGGTTTGCAAAACATTTTCCCGAAGTACGGCTCTCAAATTTTCAGGGCAACCTGCCAACACGGCTCTATAAACTGGAAACCCTCTGTCACGACTATGACAATTTTATTCTGACGGGTTCAAGTTTCGGTGGTCTCATGATATCAGATCTGTTTTCGTTTTATCCCGAGACAATAAGGACTATCCAGCTGATAAACTCGAACTTTACGACTGCGTGGAAACTCTCTTTTAGAAATAGTTTTGAGCAGTTTTACCAAGCCGCCCATGCTCACCTGGTAGGTGTTATCCTCGTACCCTCGCTCCTGTACCGATAGTGTTTCTTCGTCGATTTTGATGATGGTGATGCCGCGGTTACGCTTGTAGGTCAATATCTCCACCCCTTGTGGTGGATCGAGTTTACGGACTATCTGCTTTACCTGCTTTATTGCTGACTGGATATTAATTAAGGCCATGTTGGTTTTCTCTGAAATTCACAAAGAAAATGCTGGAATATTCCATGCTGGTTCATGGTCGCGGACCGAGTTGTTCCGGTCTCACCTTCTCCAGAAAGTAAGCATCCCCTTCTTCAAAGCTAACCGTTTTCCCGGCAGGATTTACCAAGTCCTGCTCACTATCATTCCACCCGCGTAAACCGGTTTTTAGTGACACAACATTCTCATAGCCTAACAGTTGTAAAGTATAGGCTGCCAGAACAGAACGCTTGCCGGAACGACAGATAACAAGCACTCTTTTAGCCCTTGCTTCCACCAGTTCAGGAAGGGTCTGCTCATACCCCCAGTCACTCGCTGTTTCCAGAACTCCCCGGGGCACATTAATGGAATTTTCTATGTGCATATTCTGAAATTCTACCGGGCAGCGTACATCAAGGAGAACGATATCCGGATCAGACGCCATCTCATCGAGTGCATCCCAGGGAAATATTTCCTGGACATGAGGTGCAAGTTCAGCTACCAGATCATTAAAGTTCTTTCTTTTCATTCCACATCCTCTGTACTTTATTCTAATAAGAATTATAATTGTGTCGTGGACATATGACTCACGAAACCGGTAAATACTAATTTATCCTTGCAGCTCTTCTCCCTTTTTTCGACCGGTCACAATCAAGTTATTGCTGTCGCTGAAGATTTCGCTACAGCTCCCTTTCCTGCAGCCCACTCCAGATTCGACTACTGCAATATATTGGGAGAAAAGGAAGAAACAAGCAACAAAAAAAATACTTTCTAACGTGGTATACGTTAAGGATAAGGTATATGAAACATTGTAATCCCTTTACCAACAGACTCTGCCGTGACATCCGTAATGATTTATCAAGAGCCCTGATGTCTTCACTTAATCAGCTGGACCTGACTGCGGTACAGAAAATTGCTGACACGTATCTCGCAACCAACCCAGGCTCCGTACACAAACAATACATCCTTGATCGCATGGAAGCTTACACCCGAGTATTGCAGCGGATCAGTTCAGAAACCATTACAGATCCTTTAAGCAGATCACTGTTTCTCTGGGATGAAGAACTTTTTTTTGAGGTACACGAACTTCTGGAACATGAATGGATGAACTCAAGAGGTTCCACTAAATTAATATTTCAGGCAATGATCCGTGCGGCAGGGATGTATATTCAGCTTGATCGAAATAATACAAAAGGTGCCACTTCCATGGCTGCAAAGGCTGTTGAAGCTTTTGAATCTAATCGAAGCAAGGTGCCGGATATCCTCAATCTGGACCTTCTTCTGAAGAAGCTGCGAAATGTTGATCCCGTACCACCACAGCTTACGGGGAAAAACTCATAAAACTATCAAACATTGTTTTTAAACTGAACAATAAACGCTTGAGCCACACACAACAATCACATCGGAAGCAGCGGTAATTTTTCCGGCAGACAAACATTAAGAACCTGGCAGATCTCATACTCTTCAGAAACCGGAGCCACACCCCAGACAGAATCCCTTTGCAACTATTCACCTCACAACATCTAGATCAGACCGAATATCAGCAGTCAACACCCTTTTAATGAGCTGAAGGCCTGTGGCAAGCTCATCCACCGTTTTTGTTGCCGTCAGCGATACCCTGGCTGCTGCGGGTGCAACAGCATCACCAACTGTGAATTTTTCCGCGCCAAAAACATTCACACCAAGCTCCCGCATTCGTTGTTCAAACAACGCACCGGTCCATGGTTCAGGGAGTGAAAGCCAAATAAAAAAGCCTGTGGGGATCCCTCGAAAAGTGCAATCTGATAATATCTTTCCTGCTAATTCAAAACGTTTTGCAGCCTCTTTCCTCTTTATTTCAAGTACTTTGTCAACTGTACCGTCTTTGATCCACATACTGATAAGCTCTACGTTCAGAGTGGGTGTCATCCATATAGTATTCAGAACAGCTTCGTACAGAGCCTTACGATACTTCGAAGGAACAACAACAAAGGCAACCCGTAACCCCGCGGCAAGTGCTTTGGAAATCCCGGCAATGTAAACACCGTTTTCAGGAACCAGAGCTGTAAGGGGTGGTATAATGCCGGGACGGGTCAAATCATAGGCATCATCTTCAATGGCAATCAATCCATGATGGAGCACAAGCTTAGCCAAAGCTCTTCGACGAGATTCCGAAACAGTGCTGATGCAGGGATTATGTACTCCGGGGATGAGATATAATCCTTTAATATCCTCCCGACGACAGATACGATCCAAACTCTCTGCAACCATTCCTGAATCATCCATTTCCACGGGCACTAAACGCAATCCCAGCATGGAGGCAAGGGTTTTTATGCCAGGGTATGTCAAACTATCTGTGGCTATCCGATCGCCAGGACGAAAAAGGCTGCTGAGTGTGCAGGTAAGGGCGTGCTGGGCACCTGAGCACACTATTATATCTTCAGCACTAAGCTCAAGTCCAAAGCGCCTTGCCCATTTCGCTCCTACTTTTCGATGTTCGGGAAGGCCTGCCGGAGCAGAATATTGCAATAGAGTCGACAAATCCCGCCTGCGACACAATTTTTGCAAGCCGGCATTTAAGTCCGGATCGAGATAATAAAGCGGCGATACAAGCCCGAGCTCCAGCATACCGGGTGCATGGGGTTCACTGGAGACCATGGCACTATTTGTCACGGCATCAGAAGACACATAGGTTCCACGACCAACAGTACCTGCTATCAGCCCTCTTTTTTCCGCTTCTTTGTATCCCCGCGTGACGGTGGTCACATTTATTTCAAGCAGATCTGCAAGATCACGATGCGTGGGAAGTTTCTGACCGGGATGAAGCAGACCAGAAAAAATATCCTGCTCAATGGCATCTGCCAATCGTTTGTAAAGTGAACCTTCACCGCTTTGTATGCTTGGGCACCATATTGTCATACATACAATGTTTACATTGACTCCGTACAATGTCAAGAATATATCTGTCTGCACAGTTTATATTTTTTTAAAATCGATTACCCAATTCCAAATAAAGGAGACAAAATGCTGGATAATCTTCTGCCTTTTGTATTGTTTGTTATAGCTATGACCGCTACTCCCGGCCCGGGAAATTTGACAATGATGGCCATAGGGCAAAGTACAGGTTTCAAGAGCTCAATCCCATTTCTGGCAGGCACAGCAGTGGGTTGTATAGCTCTGGATACCTCCATTGCCTGTGGACTGGGACAGATAATAATCTCAGCACCAAAAATTGCAGCCATACTACGTGTTGCCGGATTAATTTACATACTCTACCTGGCAATAAAGGTTCTTCGTTTGCAGATTTCACGCAAGACAGTAAACAAGAGGTTTACTTTTTTTGAAGGCTTTCTGATTCATCCCTTAAGTCCAAAAAGCTGGACAATGGCAATTGTGGCCTTTAGTCAATTCATGAAGCCCGAGCAGTCACTCACTCCGCAAATAGCAATCTTTGTATTTGCATTCTTTCTTGGCTTATTGGTATTTCACAGTTCATGGTGTGCCGCAGGTGCATTAATTCCACGAGTTATAACCAATAAACGTATATTGTTTGGTATAAATGGCGTTATGGTCACGCTTATGGTGGGCACTACTGCTTACGCAATGTTTGCATAATTGAGGATAACAACCGGCCTTCAGTCATAGATTAAAGATTGATCGGATCGGGCTGGTTGTAATCCCTGAATCTCAATTTCTTTATGTGTTGACGACCAAACAATATCTTTGTAAACCAAAACCATGGATTACAATCTTCAACACGAACCTACATAACAGGGTCAGATCCAAAACTCCAAGCACCCAAATTACAGGATAATAATCATGCTAAAACATCTGGTAGTAACTGTATTCGGACAGGATCACCCTGGAATAGTTAGTTACATGAGTAAACTGGTATTAGAATATCAAGGCAACGTGGAAGCCAGCAGAATGGCGCGACTAGGGGGAGAATTTGCCATACTGATGATGGTGTCGGTAGAAGAAGATAAATTCGACGCATTGTGTGACGGAATACGCCAATTACAGGACAAAGACTATCAAGTGACCATGCGTGAAACAGAGCGAGGCTCTTCTTCCAAGTACAACGGCTGGCTCCCCTATCAGATAGAAGTGACTGGTGCCGATCATGAAGGGATTATCCATGACCTGACACGCTATCTAACCGAGCATAAAATCAACATTGAGACCATGGATACCGATGTGATCAAAGCACCGATGAGCGGCACCCCCCTCTTTAAAATGGCAGGACTCATCATCGTTCCACCAGATCTTTCGTACTCTGAGTTAAAGGATGCCCTGGCTCATATCGGTGACAAATTGGGTGTAGACACAGTATTGTCTCCCTTTGCCGGATAAACGTATTGGCCTAATTCCCCACATACAGCTCATCAAGATTTGCAAAAAGCTGTTTACGCTCCTCTTCAAACTCATTTAATTTTTGTTTGGCACCAGAAGTATTGTTTTGATTTTGCATTGCCACTGCCTCACGTACTTTTCTATGTACAGCTTCGTGATGAGCACCAAGCTTGCTGAAAACTTTTGCATTACGCAATTCAACCGGAGCATTGTCATACCACTTACCAAAATCGCACTGATGATGGTTTGGTACTTCTTTCTCATCCATTTGCTGATATCCTGCCATAACTGAAGAAAGCTTCATCTTCCAGTTAAAATGCGCTGCTTTGACATCCCCGATTTGGAATTGTTCATTCCTGATGGTAAAATGTGCCACAAGATCATTAAGGGCAGAAGCATTTTTCAGCATTTCAGTTGCCAATTCCCGAACATCTGAAGAATTTGCTGCGACTTCATCTGCTTCAGTTTTCACCTTAACTATATCCTGCGCCACCCGGCTGTTTACCATTGAAGCTTGAGCTATATTTTCATTAACTTCCTGAATGCCGATAGACGCCTGACTAACATTATCAGAGATTTCACTACTGGCCGCAGCCTGTTCCTGAATAGCAGATGCCATAGTGGCTACAAGATCACTGGTTTGTTGAATAGTCGTCGTAATTTTATTTATTACTGTAATCGTTTGATCGCTGGACATTTGTACACCATGTATGCGATCTTTAATTTCCTGAGTGGCTTCAGTAGTTTGTTTGGCAAGCTCTTTGATTTCATTGGCAACTACAGCAAAGCCCTTACCCGATTCTCCAGCCCTGGCCGCTTCAATTGTTGCATTAAGCGCTAATAAGTTTGTCTGATCCGCAATTTCATTGATTGTTTCTGTCACTTTACTAATTTCATTCGCAGCTATACCAAGCCCTCTGACACTTTCTTCTGCCGCTGAAGCTTCTTGTACCGATTCTTCTGTAATATTAATTGCTTCCTCTGACTTACTAGCAATTTTAGCAATCGTGGCAGACATCTCTTCTGCTCCTGCTGCAACCTGACTGACGTTAACGCTTGTTTCTTCTGAGGCAGCAGCAATTGCGGACATATTTGCATTCATCTCCTCAGCTGCTGTTGAAACCGTTAATGCATTTCCAGACATTTCTTCTGCTGAAGATGACATACCAGCTGCTAATTTATTGAGAATGGAAGAGGAAGTACCTATTGTGGAAGAAGAACCGCGCACCTGCACAAGGTTTAAATCGAACTGTTCTGCCAGTACATTGGTTGCAGAAGCCAATTTACCTATTTCATCTTTGCTTGAGATTTGAGAACGTATCGTGAGATTTCCTTCAGCCAGTTGATTTGTTGTATTAATAATGTCATGTACGGATCCGGCAATTTGCCGAACAAGCAATACAGCAACTGTTATGCCGACCAAAAGAGCTAAAATACTTGTCAACATTACCCTGGTCTTCGTGGACGATGTATCTGACTGGAGTGTAGAATCAACCTGTTTTGTATGCTCATCCAGTGCGGTAACTACTCCAGCAATTGCATCCTGGACACGTTGAAGAGCTGGTTCAGTTTTTGATGAAAAGATTTCCTGTACTCTTGCTAAGGATTTTTCACGTCCCTCGCGAGCTACCAGAGCATTTATTTCTTTAACAGAGTTATGTAAGTCCGCATGAGGCTGTTCAAGCTTCTTTAATAATGGCGCCAATTGAGGAAGAGAATTAACGGTATCTTGTCTCACTGAGCCATACAACCATTTACCCAGCCCGCATTGGTGATCATCGGTTTCTACCATCATCCTGCCTGCTGTCGAATCTGAGAAAAATCTTTGTGCTTTCGACATGAATTTAAAATGGTCTATTTCAAGATGAAGCATGGTACTCTTGTGTTCATTGGCAAACATTACCTGATCAATATTAGACAAAGTTCGATTTGAACTCATAACACAAGTTGTACTAATTCCTGCTAAAATTGCCAAAACAAGACCAAATCCAGCAGTCATTTTTTTTGCTAACGATATATCTTTTAAACTCACAAATATCCTCCCCACGGCACTTTAGTATCACATCAAAGCGCAACACTTTATTATAATTAGTCCTTAATTCGAGGATATCAATTTCAGCATCTTAAAGTCAAATGTAATTCTCCTTCGCTTAATGTTCAAATCTCTCATTTTAACAAACGATTTCTATCCAGTGATGATTATAAAAGTGCGTCTCCTATTTCCACATGGAATCTCAATTCACCGTTTACCTTTGTTTTTCCTGTAAGGTATGAAAGAAAACAACGACTAATACACCAGAGTAACAATAATCAAACACATAAAAGTAGTGGGATTTTTCCATACAATTCGGAGTGATAATACACATTATCGGGAATCACTTTATTCACATAAAGAAAACTTGAGGAGTCAATGATGAACATTAAGATGATACTTGGTGGAGCAGCCTTCATAGTTGGAATCGCGCAGATAATACCTTACGGAAAGAATCAAGATAACCCAAAGGTAGTGCAAGAGGTTAACTGGGACAGTCAACAAACGAAAGAACTCTTCTATAGAGCCTGTGGTGACTGCCACAGCAATAGAACGAATTGGCCCTGGTACAGTAATGTTGCTCCTGTTTCATGGTTAGTTGCTCATGATGTACAGGAAGGGCGGGGAAATTTTAACGTTTCCATGTGGGACCAGCAGGAAATCAATAAAGGTGACTTCGCAGTATACCAGTTGGAAAAAGGCAAAATGCCGCCATTTGGATACTTGCTCAACCATCCGGAAGCAAAACTCGGTACAGTCGATAAAGAAAACCTTGTTTCAGGTCTCAAGAAAACTTTTTCAACAGGACCCAACTGATTATTTTCTTGCTTTTTTCCTATATCTGACAGGCCCAGGCAGGCAAGACAACGCTTGCGAAAAAATAGCCATCGATCTGGACATGGAATATGTTTCACTGGATGAACAAGCCGTACCATCGTCCCCATTCATTCCTGACTTCACTGCCCTGTCCTCCATCCAGTCCTGTAAAATGGGAAACTCCGCAGTGAAGTCGCATCGATAGTGGAAGACAACATAGAAACCACCGATAAAAATCCTATCATGTAGCTATTTGCATTTCCTCTGCGACAGGTAAAGCCCAATTAATATCAACACACCTCCTGCCACCATTTTCAGTGTCAGAACTTCGTCCAGAACCACGATTCCGGTTATGGCAGTAAGCAGCGGAACCAGATAAATATAGTTGCTGGCACTGATAGAACCAATACGCTTAATCCCCTGATTCCATAAAACAAATGCCAGCCCCGAAGCAAAGACTCCAAGAAACATGATATTAACACTGACAGTAGTGATACCAATCGCCTGATAATTCAGGGATCTTCCACTTAAAAGCTGGTAGCCGAGCATGAGCAGCAACCCATACAGAAAGCTTTTCCGTGTAACAACGATATAATGATACGATTTTGGAGCCAGCTTAAGTGCCACTGAATATCCTGCAAAGACTATGGCACCGGCAAGAGCCAGCAGATCACCCCGAAATCTCAGGGTGAAGCCGGAACTCTCTGTTAAAATCAAAATCATCCCGACCATGGCAACCACAAAACCGATAATCAATTCAGACGAAAGAGACTCATCGTGGATTACAAAATGGGCGATCAGGGCAGTAAAAATAGGAATCGCCCCCATAAAAACACCCACATTGGAGGCCTGGGTGTATTGGAGCGCGAAATTCTCCATCAGAAAGTAAAGAAAAATACCCAGAAACCCCAGCAATAAAAAATAGAACTCATCCCTGATTGAAGATGGCAGCTTCCATTTCGGATACAACATTAGGAGCAGGACATATGCAAGAGAAAACCTGAATATCATAACCTCTATGGGGGTAATGTAATCCAGCAGAATCTTATTTCCGACAAAGGCCACACTCCAGATGACGATGGTTATAAACGTCATAATGTGCCCCAGAAGGACTGCTTTATTATTTATGATACTTAACATAAGCTTGTTTTACCAAAGAAATCCAATGGCTTTGGGGACGTTCAAAACGGTTATGGGGGAACATGTTTTCAAGACAGGAAGGTAAACCATCATTTGCATGAAACTGGATGCTATCAGATAGCATCCAGTTCGAGAGCAAGATTATCAAACTTTTTGAGTGCTGCAAAAAGAATGTATAAAAGTGCTTCAAGCTGGTTATGTTGTCTTTGATCGAGGTAACAGTTGCCCACATGGCCTTCCGGGTGAACCAGCCTCCCAATAAGCGACCGATTTCCGAGCCCCTCTCCTTCCCCAAACTACTCATAATACTGGAAAAACGCATTCACAAAGAAATCAACGTTGGATGTATGCTTGTTGATTGTTTTATCAGAAATATTTTTTGCTTCAAGATAGCGCCTGCCTACCCAAAATTTCAATCCTCCGCCATATTTTTTTATCAAATGACAGAGTCACTTTCAGGACATAGAGTTTATCGTGTTTCATTTTTTTCTGTATTGATTTTCGCATTGCTGTAATGTTAATCATCTAATAATTTCATACTATTTTTCATGCTCTCACATCGAGCCAAGAGCTAAATAGGCGGTTGTACCACGGGCTGTCAACTCTCGAATACGCGCCCTAACGGTTGGTTCTACAATTATTTACCATGAAGGAAATACTACCATAATTGCAACGAACAACAATATTACCTAGACTATCTTCAAAACTCCAGGACTTCTATTAGGGAGTAACTATAAGAGGTGTATACATGAACTTCCAGGAATATAAGAAGCTGATCAAAAATGTAACAATAGGGTAGCATTTGCCAACTGCTATCTATTTACACAAAAGTACGATCAATTCGCTTCGGATTTCTCTCCAGAAGTTCCTCAAAATTCAATTAAAAAACTGAATCTTTCTAATACAAGCTCGGATAAAATGAAACTTTCAAAAAAAGAATTGATTACTCTATTTTTCAATTGCATTGTAATTACTACTTTAGCCGCTTTCAAACAAAATGTTCATGGGAAATGCGGGCAATGATGTCACACTTTGAAGCGGCCAACCACATCTGTTAGTTTTCCCGCCAAATCAGTAAGTTCTTTCGCATTCGTATTCACCTGTGCACTGCTGGTGTTGATTTTACTGGAAGCATGTCCCACATCAGCGATATTAACAGCAACTTTTTTCGTTACAGACGATGCCTGAGTAACATTCTCATTTACTTCCTGGATACCCTGGGAAGCCTGAGCCACATTCTCTGCTATTTCATGAGTTGCATTTGTCTGCTCTTCAACAGTAACGGCAACTGTAGAAACCATGTCATTAACTTCAACTATAACATCAGTAATTTGCGATATTTCTGTCACAGAATGTATGGTGGCATCCTGAATTTTAGAAATCTTATGTTTGATTTCGGCGGTGGCATCTGATGTTTGTTTGGCAAGGTCTTTGATTTCGTTAGCAACAACAGCAAACCCCTTTCCGGCTTCTCCAGCCCGTGCTGCTTCAATAGTAGCATTCAA
>JAUTBQ010188813.1:0-10464 GCA_032361185.1 Lepetodrilus ovalis | reverse complement strand
TTTTTTAAATGACTGTGTTCGAATAATTAGAAAATTACGATTTCTCAAAAAGGGTCATTTTCGTATAATTAGGGACGAAAAAAAAATATTTTCGAAAAATAATTTATGTGTTCGAATAATTAGAGGGTTCGAACTAATAGAGTAATTACGGTATGCCTAAATTTAACAATAATCTTTCTTTACTCGTGTAGAACATGATACAATGAATAAATTACCCAGGTATCAAAATGTGATCTTTATTAAAGGTAATTTTGAAACTTATTCTGAGAAATAATGGTAAGACAGTACCTGACGTTAGGTAAAAAGAAAATGCAGATTACCGTATTGGTATGATTTCAGGCAGAATATCAACATAGCAAGTTGCTACCCAGTATACACGTCAACAAGTCAAAGAGGATACTAGTAATGTATCGAATTTGGAACTTATTCAGAATACGTACTGAAAGAAAACAAATAAGGAATGTATTGTTTTGAAGTAAACCGCATTTTCCATATGGTGATATTTATTCATCATAAAATGATACAATTAATATACATCTAAAATATTGTGTATCTAGTGTTTCCCATGGCTGCAGACCTTCTTGGAACACTCCATATCATAGTTCTCAATTTGTCGTGAACTACTGTGCCATTCCTTTTATAGATATTCAAATTGTTCATCAAAGATATTGAAATGTACAAGGCTGTGCATAAGATCCAAAATAGAAAAGAAATATCCTGTTTGACTTGACGTGTATAGCAACTTGTTGTGTTGATATTACTCCTGAAATCATACCAATAGGCTACAATTTTGGACTTTAGGTACTGTCTTACCATTATTTTTCAGAATAAGTTTCAAATGTACCTATGTCACATTTTGATACATGGGTAATTTATTCATTGTATCATGTTCTACAGAAGCAAAGAAAGATTATTGTTAAATTGTGGTTCTATTGGAAAGGTTATAAAACCACTTAGCAACAATGTCATGTCATATCCCTATTACAATACATGCATTCCTTTAAATCTTTCTATCAGTATAACTATCTACTTGCAATGTAACATGATTTTATAATTTCAGAGGAAATACACAGTAATTAACTGCACAAAATAACTTAAGAAAGGTGTTGTTATGTAGTAGTTACCAAATCGAGTAAAATCAAGGGAATTCACAACATACCTAAATCTAGCATTGTACTAGCAACATACAATTGTAATTTCAGAAGATTTCCGCAGATCCGCAGTAAATTACTACTAACTACATAAATATCATGTTAACATGATTTGGTACGGTCTAGCAAACTAATTGGTGGTGAACGTGGATGCAATGTTGGCATAGTAACAATTCAGTGTTGCCCTTGGTGAAGATTATCAAATATAAACGTACTTAAACTTTCAGCTGTTCATAATCAACTAAAATGTGAAAATAAATGCTAAAAGAATATACATCATATATTCAATATTTGTAAAACAAAATAAAAAGATTATAAACATAACATCAGATGTAAAATAAGCTGTCAGTATATTATTGACGATATCTCTAGGTAAGAACTAAATGAGATGCAGGGCCTAAATGTACATACATGAGAACAAAGCCCAACAAGTACCAGTCTTCCTAGAAACATTTCCAATATACACAGTGACTTCAACAAAGCTACATGGATATATACGTTTTCACTCATAATACCCTGTTGTATACCAGTTTGAGGAATGACTATAAGCAGCACTTTTGATATAAATAATCCAAATGCAACCATTTGGAAGAAAAGTAAAAAAACATCAATACATATTTGAAAAATACATCTTGTATTTGAGTCATACATCTTGTATTCACTTTAACTTTTTCTTTTTCCTAGGAAGAACATCTGTCAATCTGAATCGCTTCCTTTTGCCTTTCATCTGAAGGCCATCATCACTGGGAAGCTGATAACTACTCTCCGCATCAGTATCAGCTTTACCTCTGCGTTTTTTCTTATTAACTAAAATATCTTCTGGGGAATTTAGTTTTAATACCGTCTTTACAACCTTTTTCTTGGGAGATGGTATTGCATTGGATTTTGATTTCGGTGATGACTTTATCTCATTATTTGACTTAATCTTTGAGGGCGACATTTTGATTTGAGCGTCATGGTTACATTTTGATCTTGAGGGCGGGGACTTGTTATCGTGACAAGATGCTGGCTTTACAGCTATCGTTTTATTGGCAACCATTCCTGCATGATTAGCCAATGGTACTGCACAATTGACCTTGATGCTCATCAACGAACATGTAGTCACAATTCCACTCTGTGAATGTAAATCCAGTTCAGATTCATCCGAGTCTGTGTAGATGGCGACATCGTCACTATCTGTATTGACTTTGTCTGATTCAATGTTTGCGATAAACTTTGATGGCTTCCCCTCATACATGGACTCCTCCCTAGGATCGCAAGAGTCGGCTGTTTCTGTTAGACTGCCACACACATCACCATCACTAGACGTGGAAGCAGTGTTTTGACCATCAACTACCAAGGTTAGAGTATCATCTCTTGATGGTTCATCCGAGAATTCCTGCACATTTCCATCCCTAACACTCTGTCCACCAGTGCAATCAGAATCACGATCTGTTACATTTCGTCCGACACCAAGAGATACTCTAGAGGTTTCCGCATCAGTACAATTGTCCTCCATGTCTTGTCCCGGCCCACTGGTCATCTGTCCAGATCTTTCTTCGGGACAAATATCCATCCGATCGTGTCCAGGACAAGAAGGCACTTGACCAGGACGCTCGTCCAATGCTGGCTCACTAGCACCGACAGTCTTGTTCAGGGAGTCCTCAACAGAAGCATTGTCCACAGATGTGCCCTCTACCCTCACTTCATGCGGCAACAGGTTGCTCCTTGCCGACACTAATGGACCGACAAATCTGGTTGGATTCAAGTCAGGCTCATCTCTCGTGAAGTCCTTCGCAGATGTTGCTGAATCTTCAGAATCGGACAATTCCAAATCCTTTTCAAGAGACGATAGCACTCTGTGTTTAGCAGGTGACAGAACTGACGTCAAGCCGCTGTGATCACCGTCTGGGATGACCGTAGGACTTTCAACACAGTCTGTGTCCATGATTGTATTGCGACTGTCACTGGTCACAGAGAGGTTGGAGTGAGAAGCTGCAGGAGAATCTGAAACAGGACAGATGACATTGATATTGGATGGCTTCCAGTCCTCACTCTACATTCTGAAAAATTTCAATTAACATAAACCAAGGCATGATTGCATATCTTTAGATGACGTCATGAAAAACACACAATATCCTGTTGCTTATATAGAGCATGTATTAAGAGTTAATAAGCGATTGTTATTAGTCTTGCATGGAACTGATGAAGTTAATTTATGCTCATCAAAATAAATAAAGAACCAGTAGATATATTGTGGAATTTCTTTCTACCAGATCTCGGAACTCAGCTTGTGGAATCTGGTACCATTCTTCCTCCAATTTGCAAGTTCTTCATGAGCGTGTGATTATGAAGTTTAACGTCGCTGTGGGAATCTTTCACCCATTTGCGACGAAAGTTCTTCACGAGTTCCTGGAGCCTGGAGATGTTTGGAAATTCCTTAACCGAAAAAATAACATGAAGCTAAATTTATATGTCCACATAGGCTACTGGTCCTTAATTAATTTTGTTGAGTATATATCATAATTCTACCAGTGCATTTATTTTGGAAAAATGATGAAATCAACGTTTCTATACCTTGATCCTGATGAGTGGTACTAGGTGGGTCCACCAATATCTGTGCTGGAGTGTGTGGAGATACTGCTGCCTTGGCCGTATTAGACACGTACCGTGTTGAGGGTGGACGTTTTTGTGATCTTCCTTTTAGTTTCTCCGACCGTTTCCGTCGTTCCTTGGCTGCGCCCCGGTTTTGCTTTGGTCTTCCCCGGACCTGGAGGTGTTTCAGAAGACTGACCACTCTCACAAGACGCTTCAACCGATCCACCAGCTGGGTCTTGTCTGTAGTCTCTGTAATGCAAAATATAGTCACACATTTAGACTTTCTATTAACCTCCACACTGTTGGTGGCAAGTGGATATACCCAGTAGGGCAGTAATCATTATGAATACAGCAACAAGATTATTTGACTTCACAAAAGCAGGCAATACAAATTTCAACTACAGTATTCCAATATATATTCTTGCAGAATGATTTAACCCTCTCCATGCTGGAGACAACCAGAGATGCACTAAATGTGCCTAATCCTGCAGAGCAAGAAGCAATCTTCCACCAAAATTCAGAATGATAAATATAGGCACATACTAAAAGCAATTAGCTATTCCACTCACTCTTTCATGCCATACACCTAGGGGAATACCTGCGCAAACAGCCAACCAATGAAATCGTCCCGATGAAATCACTGTAACCAGTGAAATAGATGTTATCACTGTTCTATTTATAGCTCCAATAAACTATTTGCACAGGTTCTCTCTAGATGTTTGCCAGGGTGTATGACATGAAGAGTGAGTGGAACAAGTACCCGGGGGGTGGGTGGGGGTGTGGGAGGGGGTATATCATTGACCCCAAATTCAGCGTTATATCGAGGGGACACTGTATGAGGACAACTCACCATCACGAAACATCTTTACCACCAGCAAGTCCAACTCCAGGCGGAAGTCCACTCGTCTCGTTCCGTCGGCTGGCGTCACGTGGCACACCTTCACTCCGGCAAGGACGTTCAGTAGCTTCTGCGAGTCCGCACTACTCAGCGACGTCGCCCACAGATGGAGGTCCGACATGGTCGATAATCCAGACTGCTCGTCTCCCGATAAAATGTCTGCCTTTGCAGATAATCCCACCGACTCATCTGCAGATAAATTACCACCCTTTGTAGGTAATCCTGACACACTATCTCCAGATAAATTGCCTCCCTTGGACGATAATCCAAACTCATCTCCAGATATACTGCCTCCCTTTGAAGATAATCCAATCGACTTGTCGCCAGATATACTGCCTCCCTTTGAGGACTTACCACCAGATGACGGCTCAGTTATTTCCTGAGAGTGTTGATCTAGAGACAAGTCAATGTCTGTATGTTTGTTGGAGGCTGCCTCTGTTTGTTGCTTCTGTGCTGGCCTGTCACGACACACATGCTCAGTGAGAGCCTCACAACACAACTGCTTGTCTAATGCTGGAACTACAGGAGATTCCTCC
Organism: Lepetodrilus ovalis; assembly: GCA_032361185.1. Classification (NCBI taxonomy): domain Eukaryota; kingdom Metazoa; phylum Mollusca; class Gastropoda; order Lepetellida; family Lepetodrilidae; genus Lepetodrilus; species Lepetodrilus ovalis. Next base: position 5,302 of record JAUTBQ010188813.1, on the reverse strand, counting down.
TCTGCTGACTTTAGCTGCTGGCAATCAGTTGTTGGACTTCTATCCACAGATGACATTCTCACTTTTTTCTTTTTCTTATCTGGAGTTGGTCGTTTCTTTCTTTTCTTGCATTTTGTGTTTCTATCAACTTTATCCTTTCTTCCACAGTCCATATCAATAGATGGGTTCAAAGAGCAACGTTGATCTGGATTGTCACCATGAGTTACAGTAGATGCTTCATCAGAACATGCAGCAACACGCGTTATTTTATTCCTGGACGATTGTACTCCGCTGTTCTTCATTTCAGACTCGTCACGTTTCAGCCGAGAGGCACTTGTTTTTTTCTCACTCTGTAACTGGATGATATTACTCAGCTTCAAATGGAGTGCATCAAAGTTTCTACCGTCTTCACATACTGCTTGGTCTAACTCATGTTGTGCTTGGGATTGGATTTGTTCACTGTGATCACCCATGTTGAATGTTGAATTAGTATCTTTGCTTGGCGTAAGGCCACCGAGCTCCATAAACTGGTCAAACTTAGCAACACTAGCAGCTGTCACTCTAGCAATGGAAGAAGACTGTCCAGCTACAGAAGTCACTGAAGCTATGGAAGAAGTCACTGGAGCTATAGAGAAAGTCACTGGAGCTATGGAGGAAGTCACTGGAGCACCAACACCAGCAGACGCAATAGCACCTAAAGTAGATTCATTTCCCGATTCATCAATGACCTCAGCCACACAGGCCAAAACAGACAATTTATTTGCCTGTTCATGGTCGATCAGCCTGCTGCAGACTGTATCTATGTCTGTTCTTGTACGACTAGGGGAGATAATTCTTTTGAAAGGCGACACAGAATGAGTTTTCAGAATGCTGCTCCCTTGATTAGGGTCACTCTCAGCAGCATCAATCATCTGGGTGTCTGGAACGTGCCACTCGGATCCCTCTGAAATTCCGGAATCAGACGTATTTTCCGGAGGGCCAGAACTTGCATCATTACCGGTACACGTAGATATTTGTCCAGTTTTATTTGCGACAGAGCATCGAGTTATCAAGGATAATTTATTTGGGGATGATGTTACCAAAGATGATTTATTTGGCGATTTGACGAGGACAGAAAGGACATTGCTTTTCTCTAGATCTTCCAGCAGTCCTAGTGGTACGTACTCGTACGCATCTCCCGTGTCCGTCATCAACACTGTGTTACCACCCACATTGGAAATGTTTCCAGAAATGTTCCATGACATCATCGACTCTTCTGGCATTCCTGAAGACCTTACAATCTGCTGGCTTCCCATAACTCTCAACTCTTCATTCTCTTGTTTGTCAATAACATGTAGCAAACTTCCAGCAGCTTCAGGAGATTCCGAAACATTTTGTTCCGATGATTGATGTGGACCACCAGACATCTGACCATGTGCAGAATATATAGGCGACAATACTAGTGAACTTGCATGTTGCCCAACAGCATTATCATCGTTCTCAGCATGAGTGTCCACTTCGCCTGCTGAAAGGATCTGCTTTGTAGCTATGCTCAGAATATCCACTGATTCATTCGTTACCGAGCTTAGGTCTTCATTTGAAGATGGCGGAGGCATGGTGTAATGCTTCATAATTCTGTACACTTCAGATTCTCCAACGTAGTCTGTGAATGTCTCGTGCTCATCGACGGAGTACTCTCCAGGTGGGATATGCAGCCTTTCCGTACAGTGAACAAGCTTCTGGCTGGCAGCTCGAGGCTCAGCCTTCTCAACGACACTGCCCACCGTCATGGCTCCTTTCAGTGACGAGCTAACTACACTGGCATGCTCCGTCTGTGGATATTCTAAAGGTGGACCGGGCTGTCGGTCAGTCTTGAACACCTCCTTGAATTGCTTCTGGGCTACCAGTGTCAGGATGGGATTCAGCACGAGGAAATCGGTCGAGTTCATTTGTCCAATGGAAAAACAGGTGATGCATTTGAGGTCCTCCAGGGTGCAATAGATGCGACCCGTCATGATGGGGGTGGGGTAGCGCCGGTCTATGAAGTACCGCGCCACTTCAATGGGAGCCACTACGAAACACACAGAGAGACTTTCCGCCATTTCACGCATATTCTTCCACGGGAATCTCTGAAGGAAGGTGGTAAAGTGAAGACAGTTCACATATGTGACGCCATTCTTTCTGAAAGCACAAATCATTTGAGAGTTGACCTGTAGAAATCCAACTTCCACACAATATCGCTGATCGTTGTCATTGATCATGAATGATGTTTGTTTGTGCTTGGAAGGATTTGCACCGGCCTGCTGCGACTGTGACAATGGATGCGGAACAGCCCATTGTGACTGTGATGCAGCAGACTTTAAGTAGGGAAGGTTATCTTGTGAATCAGGCAGTGTGGACTGTGGAGTGGGGTTGGGAACATTCTGTAGTGTTGCTGCACATTGAGAACACAACTGGTCCTGAGACGTCAACGATTCCGACACGAGTTGTACTCTGGAACACTGACGACACACATAGCTCTGGAGGGAGAGACTGATCACCTCGGAACAGACGTGTCCAATAGGAAATCGATACCAGGAAACATCGGCAGCTTGTCTGCTGAAGTCATTGCCAGCGGGACCGGCATCATGCTTGAAAAACAACCTCAGTCTGCGCAATGTAGTGCATTTTCTTTGCCTCTTGTTAATGTTGGAGATGGACTTGGTTTGGACGAGATACTCGAACTCATCGTCACTCAGTGTCTGAAGGTCCTTGGTCCTCGTCAGCGAGTTGGCTTTCTTTACCATGTTTTTCGTTTTCAGTTCAGCAATACTCACATATGTGTCGCTATTCTTGTGGAAGGCAGTAACTTTTTTATCACAAATCACAACCGAGCTCAAATTTGACAACACAGTGGGGATTCTGCCCTTCAACACAGTGGAGGCTCTCACGACATCCGGAGAGCTGCCGGGAACTTCACAGCTACAAAATGGCAATAGAACATCAAGATCCATGTTTTGGCGAGACTGCAAATTAGAATTCCCGACACGTGTATGCAGATTTAGTTTAGATTGATCGACACTCAAAGAAATCTCACTCTCATGTAAGGAAGACACATCACTGGGCTCAGCCGTCTTTATGGCATCAACTTGAGAGGCGGCACCTTTTGACTTAGAACCAGGAACAGACTTCTTTTTCTGCTTATTGTTACAGGGAATGTTGACAACATGCCTGGTGTTTAGCTTAAACAAATACTGTCCTTTGGTAACAACAAAATTTATTTTATCATCAGCATTTTGCGGCAGATTCACAATCGAATCATCAGCTACTTCATGTAAATTTGATGTAGATTCCATAGAAGTTGTCTTTACACTGTTGTTGTTGGGTTCATCATCGTTGGCAATCACTGATTCCATCCAATCAGCTATTGGCGTGTAGAGATTTTCCAACGGGCAGGACTCATCAACTCCCAGGCTAACATCACAATGGCCGCCATTAGAACCGCCGACAGAGTCCAACTCAAACAAAGTGTCGTTCATTCTAGTGCCAGGCACTACAACACCCAAGTCCTAGTCATGACGGTCATCAAATCAGTCAGCACCTGTCATACATCCTTGCATTCTTCCTGAAACTGAAAGAAAGCAACATAAATATTTTGTCTAGCAGGCATCAAAATAACATCTACATATGCCCGACATACAGGGACAAATTAAATTGCATTGCGGGCAACCTATATTTTAACATGTTTAACAAATAGCTCCTTTGGCGACATTGTAACTTACCCCATAGCCCTGCAGACAAGTAACTCAAAATGTTAATCTGGAGCCCTGTTAGATCATTTAAATTGCTTGGAAAAAGTACATTATTTTATGAAGCTCTGTGCCAGCATCCTATAAACTGCTTAGTTCATTTATTGACTTGTCAGCAACAAGAACCTTAGTTATCAACCTATTTTGACCAAGTTTTCTGTATTTGGCTTAGCTAAACTTTATCGAATCTATATCTAAAACTTCAGACTAATCCAATATAGAAAACAGTCAAAATGTGTCGCAAAGTTAGTGTTTTGCCAACTTAAGTCTTAAGCTGTTTATAGGATACCTCCCCTGCTGTATAGAAAGTGCACACCCCAGCCTGCGAAGACAAAACACCCAAAATCACAACCGATGCATATTATATATGGTAGATGCATTGAAATATCATGTGTATAGAGAATACTAAACTCGCTTCCGTATGATACCATTTTAACCATGTCACTGCTGGATTAGGCACAGACAGCTTATTAGGGCATATCCGGTTGCCTGCAGCAGGAAAAGGATTAATGAAACGAATGAAAATAACTTGATTACAATGTGCTTACTATCAGTTTAGACTACATAGAAGCATGCATGTATCTTAAAGAATATTCGCTATATAGTGCCATCACTTACATTTTTGTACAGTCAATTATATAGGTGGCTTCTTTTTGTCACCACGTATTCGTTAAGCTATTTTCAAATAGGATAACAAGTATCTATATGTCCACACGATATCTTACAGCGGTGTTTAAATCCTTCCTAGATCAGAAAGAGAGACTCCAGACGCATGCTATTTGCATGATTGCCGAAACATACGTGACGATAAATGGCGAACTGGCGTCTGCGTCGGACCGCCATCTTGTTAAAGTCAATCTACTCTGATGGACGACGTTGTTGAATAATCCCGTGTTGCATGCGTCGGCTCTTTTGACGGCTCCACGGTTTGCGATGAAAAGAAACTATTATTGAGACATAACAACACTAGACTCTACATGTGCACAGACACTATTGGGGGTATTTCATCCCTGACGATGCCGCATAACCTAAAGTCACAATGATAATGGACGGGATTAGTTTCAATGTTCTGTTGGGGACTTACGTCAGTTTGTTTAGTGGTAGAATCTTGAAGAAGAAGGATCTGTTTCTTGCCAACAATTTCTACTTCTTGAAGTTTTATTATAATAATACTTAGGCGATGTTTAGTTTATGATAATAATTACTGTCATAAATCCAGTATTACTTTCAATATTGTACCAATTATTGAAAATGAATGTAATTGAAACCTTGCAACTAACATTTACATTTGTCTTTCTCTTAATTTGATACGATGAGTGTACATGCTTCAGCTACATATTTGTGTTTGTGTATGGTATCTTCAATACAGAGTAATACTTTGGACTAGAACAGAAAGTGATCCTGAATCTTTGTTCATATGGGAAATAGATGTCTATGTCCTTAAAGGGGCAACTTCATACTTGCACGTATTTAATCATTATTTTTTAATATTTTTATTATTTTTCTATATAATGTTAGCAGTTAGTAAAAAAATATAAAAAAAATATACCATAAAT
>JAUTBQ010188802.1:0-10464 GCA_032361185.1 Lepetodrilus ovalis | reverse complement strand
TTATTTATTTATTTATTTATTTATTTATTCATTCATTCATTCATTCATTCATTCATTCATTCATTCATTCATTCATTTATTCATTCATTCATTATTTCAAATTATTATTTATTTATTTATATATTTCAATTTTATACTTATTTATTTATTTCAATTTCTAAAATATTTTGATTATTTTATTTTATTTATTTATTCATTCATTCATTTATTTCAAATTTTATTTATTTGTTTAAATTGTATACATGTATGTATAATATTTTATTTTATTTATTTAAACAAAATATTTTGATTATTATTTTTTTTAAAATTTATTTATTTTGTTATTTATTACTTTATTTATTTATTTATTTGTTCATTCATTCATTCAGTCATTTATATATTTATTTCAAATTATGATTTGTTTATTTATTTCAATTTTATATATTTTTTATTTTTTTTTTACAAATATTTTGTTTATTTACTTCTTTATTTATTTATTCCTTTATTCATTAATTTATTTCCTCCTGCTCTAAACTGACAAGTTGTGATATTAGTGAAATAATCTTGAAAGATACTCTAAACCCCATTTAAAATTATTTTTTAATTTATTTATTTGTTCATTTTGATTACGTTGTTTTTGGTTAATTATTTTGGTTTTGTTATAGCAATTACCATTAATGTAAGACATACTGCTGTTGTAGTCACGTGAATTAGTCAGCCGACTATCGACTGCGGAACTGTTCTGTCTGAAGAATGAGATCCAGGTATCCGTGAGAAGTACCGTGGAATGTATGGCCCATCAGGTATGTCACTGAATGTATGGCCCATCAGGTATGTCACTGAATGTATGGCCCACCAGGTATGTCACTGAATGTACATATAGAACTATCATAACATCCATTTCATTGGATAGAATTTTAAAGCAAATTCATCGGGAAAATTATTTTATTGGTTGGCTGTTTGTACGTTTCCCGATAGATGTGTGCCAGGGGTACCATGGAGAGAGTCCTGAACATAACAAGTACCCTTGGGGTACGAGGATGTAGCAGCAGCTAGTGCTTGCATGTCTACTGCAACATTCAGCACTACGGATGATGCAGGGTACCTCCTGCCCTAAACTGACAAGTCGTGATATTAGTGAAAGATTCTAGAAACCCCAATACAAAAGGAAAAACACAGAAAACTACTGTATCTATATTACAGTCTATGTTATTGTCTATGTTGCTATGTTACAGTCTATATTACTGTCTATGTTACTATGTTACTGTCACTGTTGCAATCTGTTACTAAGTTACTGTCTACATTTACTGTCTAAGTTACAGTCTAAGTTACAGTCTATGTTACTGTGTACCCAGGTGGTGGATGAGCACAACGTGAGACTGTGGATCGCTAGCGGCGACAGCGAGCACACAGAGCTGAGCTGGGTAAATCTGATGAAAAATCAGGAGGAGACAATCCATCATCGCAGATCCATCGACTACAGTGTGAGCACTATGGCCATCCGACCAATCAAAACCAATCAAAACCTGCAATAAGTCCTTTATGTTAGAAATTAATGAGCTCTTTTGATTCTTACTGAAGATGATTTTTTGTTGGAACATTTTCAATTGTTTTTACTCATATCACATTGATAAATTGCTAGTACTTTTCAATGGGTTTGAACTTGGAACCATTAGCTTGTGAATCACACTAAACACTGTCCAAGATATCTTGCCTATTGTGATTAATTTTAGGCAAATATGAATTTAAGAACTTAATGTTACTTAATTTGACTTGATATCACTTATAGTGACTCAATGTGACATATTACCTTCATGTAGCTTAATTTCTGTGATGATAAACTTCCAATTTAGAATCATGAGCCAAACACCTTACCAACACCGCCATACAGTCATCGAAGAAATCACTCGTAAATTCATCTAGTATACTGTGCTTCTACCACATATGTTCCTCTTGATACAGTGGAAAGGCACACAGGCAGAGCATTTGTTTGGGAAGTTTCATTGTTCATTCAGGGGGAGCTGCATTATTATGTCTTTGTGAAAATTATCGAAATATAAATTTATTCGATTTGTCAGTTAACCCTCTCCCTGCTGGATTAGGCACATACACTGCTTTTCAGGGGCCTGTTGCTCAACGCTCTTGTCCTGCCACAATAGACAGTGTTGACCTTACAATAGTTATAGCCTACATTAGTGTCGTGCAACAGGCCCCAGGACATCTCCAGTTGCCTTCAGCAGGGAGAAGGTTAAAGTACTTGAATTCGGTCTTGGTTCCTGTAGCAAGACCTTGGTGTCGGTGGGTGGAAAAGTACTATACCATACACCTTCACCCACCCAACCCACCCACCCAAACCACCCACCCACCTTGGTCTTGCTACAGGTCCCAAGACCTCATTCACGTATTTTAACCTTTACTTCCTGCGACTGTTTGCGACTACTGTTGACAGGGTCGGTTGATGTACGATGGGCGGATCCTGTGTATACTACCTATAGACGAGGAGCATGTGCTACTGGGCACACAGACCGGCATGATCTGTGTGTTCAACACCGTGACCTGTAACCTTTTGCACACCACAGAGCGCCTCCCAGACTCCGTTCTCAGCATGTACCTACTACATGGGTAAGGAGTTCACACACTCTATTTTTCGTCGTTCATTTCGTGACTTTTCGTTGTGTGAAAGATTCCCGCAGTGACATTAAACTCCATAATCACTCGCAGTGTTTGAATTAGAAGGTCCTGGGGATCATTTGTCATGATTTGAAAGAACATGAAGAGGTCAGAGACGTGATAGTTAATTTAGCAGCCGAGACGTCTCCAATAGAAGTCGTGTAACCACCATACATCGAAATGTTTATCCGAGTGTAGATTATGAAAACCAATGACGACATTTAGTGCAGGATGAAATATTGACCCTTATTTTGGGAGTATCCCCACACGTAATTTTGGGTGAATGAAATCTATGTAATCGAGATAGTCATACTATTCTTACGTTATTTGCATAAAATACCTAAACTTGTATGATATTGTCTTTATTGTGTGATGTTGTCTTCATTGAGTCATTGCGTACTATGAGGGATGCATGATATGTAGCTGCATGGGTGTGATATATATGATGCTTCCACTGGCCCAGAGATTACGAAAAAAACTTGCGCTCAACTTCATCACAAATGGGTGAAAGATTCCCGCAGCGATGTTAAACTCCATAATCACTCACCAATTGTGCTCAACTCGAGGTTTTGTTCACAAGTACAGACATAAAATTTGAGTTTGAGCATGACGTACTCACAATGTTCCGTAATCTTGTGTCCTGATCTGAGTCGGTGTACTCGCTATCCAGCCACTCGAGTTTGAATCCCAGCATGGGCACGGTCCTCGGTGTTGCTGTTGTCTCAGTCCTCCTCCTGTCTCTGTTTCAGACGTCAAGAAGATCTCGTTCTGGCGGGTCTGGCGAATGGGAGCATCAAGTTCTGTCCTGTGTCAGAGATACTGCTGGTTAGAGTGATGTTTGTACAGGGGAGGGTGGTAGCGCAGGTGCTTGCAGGTTTACTGCAACATTCAGCGTTATGGATGTTGTGGGTTTCCTCATGCCCTAAACTGACAAGTCGTGATATTAATAAAAGATTCTAGATAGCAACTCTTAAACCCCAATGCAAAAATAAAATAAAAAATAACATAAAAATCGATGGTACAGATTGGTGTTTGGGGTGTGGTACAGACTAGGGCTGTCAAATGTAATTGTTTTTAGTGCCTTGGTTTTAGTGCATCGGTTGTAGGGCACCTGTGCTGTTGTTCACCAGCCACCTTCACTGCATGGAGGATTCACTCCTGCCTAAGTGAGGAGTGTACACTTGGGGCTGTATTCATGAAGCATCTAAGAAATTTCTTAAGCCTTAAGAATTCTTAACTTGCTGAGATTTCTTAATATCCATGACAACAGTCTTAACTTACAAGAAAATTCGCAAATATCCTTAAAAACATACTATCACAGATGGTTGTCCACATAGATTACCCAGAGTTCCTTGTACAGGAACCGCACGCCAAGCTGCTGGCGATGAACCTGGGCAAAGACCATGAGCCAGTCCGGTGTTTGGAACAGGTCAAAGATCGGCTCGGTCAGGAACAGGTCAACGAACGACTCGTCGCGTCCTGTGGCACAAAACTGGTCGTCTTCGTCAACACTCGCAGCAGTGGTCTGGGCATAGAGAAGGAGGTCAACACGGTCCAGTCCAGGTACGTCTACTAACACGTTTAACCCTCCCCCTGCTGGACTAGGCATAGACACTGCTCTATATTATAGAGCATCTCTGGTTGCCTCCAGCAAGGAGAGGGTTACTTTCCGACACATAGCAATCTTGAAAGGATGTGGTCTGTACCGTGGTAATACAGTTGTCTCCCTTAGTCTGTCAGGACCAGATAGTCGATGATGCAGGTTTCCTCCTGCCCTAAACTGACAAGCCGTGATATGAATGAAAGAATCTTGAAAGTGGCTCTAAACTCTAAATAATAAAGATGGCAAATTGCAGGACATACAATGTTAGATATGTTTGACTGATCATATTATGTAAACTGACAAGCCGTGATACGAGTTAAGAATCTTGAAAGCGGCTCTAAACACCAATTGTAAAATAATAAAGATGGCAAATTGCAGGATACACAATGCTAGATCTTTGACTGTTGATGTTATCTAAGTTCCAGGGGTAAAGACATTTCCAAGCCTATCTGTGCGATGGCGGTGGGACGTCACGTGTATCTGTCTCGACGTCAGTCGGCCGTCCTAGAGGTGTGGGACATCAACAAGGGCAGACTACGAGAAAAGTGTCACATTGGAGACGTGTTCAAGTAGGATGCGATGCCGCACTCTTGTAGAATTAACTCTCTCTATGCTGGAGACAGACAGACAGACAGACAGACAGAGATGACATAAAGACCAGTGTCTGTCTGATCCAGCAGGGAGAGGGTTAACATCACCGTAGTTGAATTTGAGGGGATTTTACATACACTAGGAAAATCGTGTGGAAACTGAATTTCTGAATGTCTGAATCATTTTATATAGACTGATATATGGTTCCCAGTAAAAACCATGTGGATAGTGAGGGGACAGGATATCCGAATTATTAGTGACTGTTTTTTTTAAAATTACAGTGTCCCTTCGATATAACGCTGAAGTTGGGGTCCATGACATAGCCCCCGCTTTATAGTACCCGCCTTATACGATATAGCAGAGAAATAACGAAAATATAAATGGGATCCACGTCCAACCCGGCCTATACCTTATATCCCAATCCGCTGTGTATCGGACCATGTTATATCGAGGGGGCACTGTATATATATTATTCCATTGACCAGAAATGTAACTTGTGCACTCCTATCATGTCAATTCATGACAAAAGTTAATCACAAATACTTATCATGTATGTAGGACTTTTGTAAAAACTCTTGATGATTTCTGTTGACGTTGTCAGAATATATTCATCTCAATTTGCACAATTTGGAATAACACAATATGAATGAAATTGCATTTTCTTAAAATGTATTAAGGTTCATATATACAAAAGAAATCAAAATTTTGCATTTACAGCATATCCAACAGCGAGTCTAGAATAACATCCATCTATCTCCATGACAACAGGATGTTGTGGGTGGGAACAGGTGGGGGACAAGTGGTCATCTTGGACATAGCGTCACTGACCCCCATTGTGATGACAGCCCGACACACTGCGTCTATTCGCTGTCTGATGGGCATCAATGCACCAGGTAATCCTTAGCTCTCGGGGTATACGAGATATTTCAGTTTGTAAAAACTAGGGGCCGTATTTTCGGAACTTCTTAGATTGCGAACTTCTTAGTGATAATCGCCTATGGGTGAGATATTCCCGCTGCGACGTTAAGCAATAATTCAATCAAATCTTAGTGATAATAGATCTCTTCACAAATTAACAGAAGAAGAAAACCAGTTTGTCAACTTCTTAGGACCTGCAAAGTTTCAAGAATACAGGCCCAGGACTGTGTTAGAGTTACTGAATGAAAGGATGAGTGTATCACGAGATATTCTGAGGGTGGGACAAGTCACGCAGCAGAATGACATCCACCAGTCGACCACGCCGATCCCGAATCACACAAATCACATGCAATGTCGCTTCGGATGCAGTATACTGACCATTTTGTTTCCAGTGTTTACTAATCATTATTTTGTTGCCAGGCAACCCAAGATTGTCGGTGGTTCTGAGCGGCGGCCTCGGATTCAAACACAAACCTGAGGCAGAGGTCAAGAAAGGTTAGTATGATGTCAAAAACTTTATTTTGTAATTTATTCCCTAGTGTACTGATTTTTCTGTGATAAATTTGGCTTGGGAAGTCAAAAATATGAATAAATACTATTTGACATTTTAGCTAGTCGGTCAGGTCCAATCAGTGTCCCCTCAATATAACGCTGAAGTTGGGGTCCATGACATACCCACCCACGTATAAGTAATCGCTTTGTACAATATTATAGGGAAATTGAAAATAAAAATGGGATTGCCGTCTGACCCTGCTTTATATCCGAATCATCGGTGCATCGGACTGTGTTATATCGAGGGGGCACTGTATAAATAATGATAATTGGAGATTATGTAATGGTTAGACCACGAGGTCCCGTGGTTTAATCATCGAAGGCTAAATCCCTGGAAGATACTAAACTTTTTTCATGGCGTGTAAGCATAATTTCAGTCATCTGAAATGATTGACAACTCTTATTGTATGGTGTTGTCTGAACTTTGACCAACAACAATAGGGCTGCTCGATTTGTCAAGTGATGGAGAGAGGGCAAATAACGCAACCCAATGAAACCAGGCTCGGTCTACTTAGTAGACTGGTTTTTGTCCAACTCAGATGCGGTATCTAGCCGAGATGCGCCTGTCACCAGATATCAGCGAACTTTGGCTAGAAATGTGCTCAGTAGCTTGTGAAATACAGTGCCCCCTCGATATAACACGGTCCAATGCACCACGGATTCGGATATTACGTGGGGTCAGACGTGGATCCCATTTATATTTTCGTTATTTCCCTGTAATATTGTATTAGGCGGGTACTATAACACAGGGGTTATGTCATGGACCCCCAACCAGCATTATATCGAGGAGACACTGTAAAAGCATCTAGCTAGTGGAAGTTCCTTAAGTGGCGCTCTCAAAACCTAGCCAGATTGGCAAAAGAAATGCAACTATAGTCGTAGTATAGTCTTGTCCATACTTTGACCGACAATAGTGTAATATGGCCATGTCCATATTTATTTTTTTCTGGTCGAGCGAAAGGATTCGTTACCACTATAAACAACTATTTTGTTGCAGAAAGTCAAAATGGCTGTATAGCAGTGTGGGATGCGGAGTTCCCTCAGCACGTCCGCTTGTTCAAGGATGATCGGAAGCGACGGAAGGCGTTGGAAGCCAGTATGAGACGACAAGGCCGGAAAGACTCGATGCAGTGGAACGTCACGTGACCTTAGCAGAGGGACACTAGCAACTCGTGCAAATACGTTGCAAAAACTCACTTAGTTCGATGGTGCCTCTGTTCACCCAGCAGAGAATGGGTACCCAGTAGGAAGAGATGGTGATGTGAATGTTAACCCTCTAGCGCCTCAGCTTGGTTGTATACTCCCCAGAGTCGAGATGAAATCTGATTGCACAGTTATTCATTGGCTGGGATAATAATCTGAATGCCAATGAGCAGTGATGGTTGGAAATTAGGTGCTAAAATCATTATTATTATTATTATTATTATTATTATTTTTATTTTTTTTATTATCTGAAATTGAATAAAATAATAATGTTTGATCTCTGTGTACTGGCTGTGCATGCAGGAGATCATATTCCTTGTAGCCTGGGCCAATTATATCCCTTGTATCATCAGGCAGTCTACCTGAGATGGACCAATCATATTCCCCTTGCTGGGATTCATGGACCAATAACGTCTGCAGAACGTTCTTGACCAATCATATTTCTTGTTTCTGCAGGCATCTTTCTGGACCAATTATAGCAAGCAATATTAAAATATCAAGCAATATGAATATGTCAAGCAATATAAACATATCAAGCAGTATAAGCATTCCAAGCAACATAAACATATCAGTCAACAAACAAGTGAGTTTTCGGCATTGTAAATGCATTGTTGTGCGACAGTGTGCATTTAACTTATTCAATTTCAAAGACAATATGAGATTGTTGTTACTCAGGGTAAACACAATATTGAATGAGGACTGTAAATATTGAAAATTAAATATATACTTATATAATATTAATAATCAATAGTTACATGTATATGTATTTATGACTATCTAATTGTACATTTTTGTCAGTTTTGCAATCATTAATGTTGCAATATGTGCCAAATACTGGTTTAATGTAGTGTAATTATTTGATATTTTGATTATGCATTTTTTTTATTGATATAAAGGCATACTATCACGGTTAGTTGGCCTAGATAATGCCCAAACGAATTTCTGTCCGGGACTATTTACGTTTGATTTGTACACCCAAAAGTTGTTATTTAATGCAATAATTAAGTCCCCAACATTTGATATTTATAATAAATTTCATATTTTATAATATTTATTGTTGTTTGATGTATATTTATCATATATTTGAGAGTTATGTCCCCTTGCATTAATACAAAGAAGGACAAAGAACTAAGATTGTTCAGGTTATTATATAAACAGCAAATTCCAAAACAGTTTGTTGAAATTGAATTTTGCCTCCCGTACAGTGGTGGAAAGGTTTTTGGAAGTACAAATATGATTATATGTATGTCAAGTGAATGTACTTTGTTGTTGTAGCTAAGAACTAGTTAAAAACAGCCATAAATATCTGTGATAGTATGCCTTTAAGACATCAAAATTAACTAGTGACGGTAGGAATCGAACTTGCTGCAAAAACGTGTATCATATTTCAGTAGAGGTTATCTCCCTTAGTTAATATATTGCCGCGTGGTGGAGCAGTTGTTTCTGGAAAAGATGGCTGAGCCTCCTAAGATTATGAATAAACGGCTATCCAAGGTACATTGCTTAGAGTATTTTACTGTTATTATAAGCGTTATGTAGGTAAGAATGACAATATCTTAAACCGATTTCCAATAGTTTACTTGTACATCAATTTATGGAGTCTATCGCGTTAAATGGTGTCCCCCAAAAGTCGGTATCAGAACCTTTCTTCCAGCCATGCCTTCCTTGACTCGGATATTTCAGAGAGAGCTGATTTTAAATGTGACAACAGATCTTCATTGTATTTTGCACATTCCCTGGGTAACATTCCTTTGTCTAATTTTGTATACACTATTTTGTAGCTGACATATTCTGTCGCTATTCACGTCATTACCTAGCAACGACAACTCGTCTGAGAAACTGGATTATTATTGAAATTATTTGCTTCAGTCTTTGATCTACCATGTAACATTTAAATTTTGGAAAGATTTCCGCCCGCACCCCCCCACCCACCCACCCCCTATTTTGCATGTTTTCTCCCACGATCTTTCAAATTTCATCCTTTTCAGAAAGGAAACAATTTTTTTTGTCATGATTCCAACCGGGAATCGGACTCGTGCCAACCTGCACATGGGTGACAAGTTACAAGGGTCCCAGTGCTTTAGCCGACTGGGTACCGGGGAACACATGAAAGCCCAGCAAAAATTTTCGATGTCTTGTCGCTTGCAACCATATAAGGAGCTTGTTACTATATTTACGGAATGAGTGATAGAACGGGTGCTTCATTCTGAAGCGTCGTATAATATTATTAAACTATTCCGACAGATTTTACCAACACTTCAACAGCAGTGCTTCGGTGGGTTGCGATTTTCTTTGTTGTTTATGCCTAGGTCACATTTGCCGCGGCCGCTGTCGGGGTAAACATTTTTTACGGCCAATAGCAATTGTACGGCCGCCGCACCATTCCCACGGTCAAATCCTGTAGCAGTCATATATGTTGAGGTAGCCGCACGGCTAATTTTGAATTTGTGGTGACAGAAAACCTGCGGCATGGTCTTACGGCGTCCCTATGGTGGTCGTAGGGGGACCATACACGTGTATACCCGCTCCGCGTACAGAGAGCCTTGCGTTGCCCTCAGGGTGGGCCACATACCGTACGGCCTCCTTTTGGCAGCCCTAGGGTGCCCGTGGAATTCCTTTGGCTGCCGCAAAGGACATTTGTAATTCATAATACCCTAGGGCAGCCGCACGGCAAATCCAAGGTCACCGTACACCCGACGTATGGTCGCAGTGAACCGCTCTATGGCGTGTCGATTTCCTACGGCAACCCTAGAAATGAAAAACGGTTATAACTCCGCCCTATAATACCACGGCAACCCCTACGGTCTGAAAAATATAGGGATACACCCTAGGGCGACCCTGAGTCTATCTCTCTATTTCGGGGGCACGGCTTCAATTTCGCAGAAGTTACATTTCTGACGCGATATTGATAGGATGCACTGTCTATAGAGTGGCACTACAGTTATCAT
>JAUTBQ010188801.1:0-23514 GCA_032361185.1 Lepetodrilus ovalis | reverse complement strand
CGTCACCATTACACCATAAAACTACCTTAAAATCATGAAAATCGGTTCACTATTAATGGAGATAGGCACTGAGTCAGCTTTGGGGATTCATGGGGCATAGAGGGTCCCCCCAATGAGGGGTCGGGGGGTCGGAAAATTTGAAACCCACCATTTTCCATTACTTTGACCCCATATGAACTCAAAAGTGAAGAAAAATCAATTTTAGCAAACAAATCCTACGGGAATACATATCATACCGCACTACATAGAAGTAATACGTATGTTTATTACTATAACCAAATGATAGTGTTTACATTACAAATATAACAATTGATAAGCTAGCTACTGAGGTGCGTTTTTATGTACTGCCATGTGCTTTTATGCGAGAAATTTGATATATGGTGTCGACTTCCGTGCCGCAGAAGTTGGCTGCGGAATCTGCAACCTTAGCATGCATGGGACCATTATGGACGGTGAAGGGAGAATAGCGAAGGGGCTAAGGGGTACCGGTACGGGAAATCCGCACATGATAAATAACATCGTAAACATACTGATAATTACGAAATAAAATGCATATATACAACATACACAGTATCTACATTAATGTGATACTTATAATACACCAATATTACGTTACTCATACTGGAAGCATGATAAAATAAACATATTAGAAACGACCATTGTTTACCTTTGACAATAGCATACATTCTCATTCTTTCATCCATTATTTGCACAACTACCCCTAAACGAGTTTATAGTATTAAATACCAAATATATATGTTATCCATTACTTTGGTAACATTACAGCTAGGGGATCCGATTAAATACTAACCTTAGTTATATACTTAATTTGTCCAGTTGTCTACAAGTGTCCTATTGATGACTTCAATATGTGCTGTGTAGTGTGAACTCGTGTATGGCGTGCGAATACATTTATGCGGGAAGAACAAACGTGCAGCGCTGCCGAACCAGTTTAGCCTTACTGGGTTGTTGTTGTTATTATTATTATTATTATTATAGAGAAGTATTAATACACGTAGTATTGCTGAATACCCAAAACTACTTAATGAAATATACAAGTAACTAAATAATACTTATGACTAGTATCATTAAACTTTATTTCCTTCAACATAAATACAAAGCTATACAAACATCAAATAATATATATACACATGATAACATATTATCATACTACCACATATGCAGTATTGATTTGTTTAACGTATTATTATCAATAGATCTCTAGCTAATTTGTGGTTTTATGTTGGCCATATTGACTATTATTTTGGAAGCCATCTTTAATTCTGAATACTTCTGCTGTTGCTAGGTAGTGCCATTCATGATATCTCGAAACATAGCCAATGTTCTGTTTTTGCCTTTATTTTATTTTATTTATTTTATTATTATACGTACATTTGCAATGTTATTTGCAGTGCCATCTTGAAATTTGCGATTTTCGTAAGAAAAGTATATGTCGATGAACTGGATATGCAATACAATTAATTTGAGCAATATTCCCGCCCTTTTTGAAGGCAAATTCATCTTATCTATGGCATTTTCAGTGCATTTTCGTGTCCGTAGCGGACATCTTGAATATTTCAAATTGCTCAATGTTGACGGGTCCACATCACCCCAGATATCTTTATATACACCCCAATGATGAATAATCAGCAGATACAAAAACTATATCACAGAATGTTGGGTTAGGCCAAAAATCTGCTTTCCGCTGCCGGACTATACTGTTATCAATCTCTGTACACAACTGCATTACCCGATCACAGCGGAAGGAATGTATTATATTTATTTTGTTATGAATGTTGAACGTATTCGTATATGAATTTCCGAAAGTGTTCTGTCTTGACCTGTAAATGTTTCGTTTCGAAGTGGAAAGGCATTTATATGAGGACTTTACCTCTTGTTTGCCGATCCATTTCCCATTTGCCTTTAAGACATGCGCGTTACGAATGTTAATGCATCACTCAAAATAGATTTACTTTACAATAAATATGTACTGTCGCCACTGACATTTAGAGACAACACTAAATATAAATATGATACGAGTATATTTAAATGCTTTACTTAAATTGTGTTTACACTCTCATGATTCACAATTCAGCGGAACGCTGATAACCACGACACGTCATATATATTTCGGAAGTTGACTGGGATCGGATTAATGACTAGCTTCCGGTTCCGTTTGGAGTAACACTGGAGGTATACAACTAACTCCCTCTGCGTTTTGGATGATGCATGAAATGAAGAATGTTGTACAGACTGCGTCAGATTTATCAATTAAAATACAAAAATACCACGAATTAACGACCATTTCAAGTGGGCTTGTATCGGACCACGCACCGGACTTTGAATATTATACAATAGTATACTATATATCCATTTACTTTGTAGGTGGGAGAAAGGTCGACTTGACACAGAGAAGCGTCATGTGAAGCGAGCTTGAACAGACACATGGAAAAGTAATTCCTTTAGCACTTCATGTGAAAATCTGGCCATGTTCATGACACTGACAAAGTCAAACTCAATGCTAAGGATAACATATTTAACATCAATCCAATGCGCTGTTTCACAACGAAATAGAGGGGATTGAAAAGGGAATACAAGAATGCTACTATAGAGAACCATTTTCTCATAAATATGTAATGTTGAGAAGTTGTTGTAATTCATAATTGTGTTAACGATGATTTTTCTCTAAAATAAAATAACGCACACAAGCACGCACACATCACACGCACACGAACACAAACGCAAGCACACTCAGAAAAAAAAGGTATGCTCGTCATAATCACCACATGAGCTGTTGTCATGGCCTAGTATTATACTACGTATGCAAAATGTATGCAACATGTTTTTATCACTTGCATCAATATTTGAATTCCATTTAATCTACTGTAGTAAACTATACATCTACAAAACAACTTAATAACGATAACATTAGCATATTAAAAATCTATTAGATTTCACGTACCTTTGTAAAAAAAAATAAAAGAGAACACATTAAAAATCCTGTGGTATAATTATATACAGGTCCAGCAGCCATCAAATCCCCTTTCTTAGAAAAAACTGATGAAACTATGATAACATTTCATAGCAACAAAATCCCCCTTTCTTTAGCATATTTCTGACGGAAGCAAGTTATTTACTCGTAATCGTATATTGATCTATTTCAATCCAAGGAGGCGTCATTCATCGCTGTCTTGACAGGTGTTGTATAAACATTAGTATCAATACTAATAGTTACGATAAGCCTTTTACTCTAATGTAGGCGTGTAAGTACCCACTCTTCAAATCTACACAAGTCATTTGAGCACTATTGAAACATAAACCTGGAAAGTTGCCCTATTGGAAGTTACAAAGGTAATTGTTGGTTTTCTTTCAGAAGGAATGGAAACTATGTAATATGGGTTTTCTATAGAAATATACAAGCGACTGGTGAGAGGAATACAAGTGTCAATTTATCCTTCTTTGAACATATGAGAAATTGGCGTTTGATGACAATAATTGATGGTATTGTTGTAAAATGGTGCTGGAATTGTGCTTATTATTTTTGACACAAATATAACTATTCAATGATATATTACATAGGTGCTTGGAATATTCTTCCCCTTAAGCGGATATATTGTGCATATTTTTTGATGATTCATTAAGAACATGTCGTGTGATATCTCCCCTGAAGGAACGTCATACATCTAAATTTATGTTCGCACTGATGTGAGAACATGCGATTTGATCTCATTTGATCTCTTTAGCCAAGGGTATGCTTAATTAAGGTAAGTTGCGTTTTCAATCAAATCCCGACCCATACAAAGAATAAAGAAAAACACGTAATGTTCAGAAACATTTGATCTTTTAGAAAAAAATATTTGTGGTTTTCATTGTTTCACCTCGTGGACTAGTTAGCATACATGGTTTGCATGGTTGTATTACCTTGCAAATGTACACATTATTAAATGGATTGTTATAAAATCTGACAATTTATCCACAATATAATTTCGTTAATACTTTACTATACTTTTTCTTAATTGCTATGCTTATTGCTTATACATTCACGTGTTACCGCTTGTTTAGCAATTTGCATAATTTGGATGAAGCACGAACTTACTGCATTAAACAGCAAGTGCATGCCTTTGTAGACAAAGTTTGATATACTATTTATTTTCATAATCTGATTTAATTATATTTTAACAACCAGCAACACTTTACGTCAATGAACGGTCAAGATCGTATCTTCTTGACGAAGACTTAGCCCACAATCATACCTATTTTTCATGATTCTGGAATAATAGCGCTCACTTTGGAATAATATTCACACATTTCAGGCCAAATACATCACAGCGAATGTCCATAACTGTCCAGACCGGACATGGCCCGTTGAGTGTAGCTGACCAGCTAGACTTAGGTCTGTCCACTCTGGCAGGGTCCTTATCCCCCTACCCCAGCGTCTGACAGCCCGGGGGTCACTTCAAAGGATACAGAGTGATCTCACAGAGCCCTGGCTATGTACATGACACGTTCTATCATACATTATAACGCCAGTAAATAATTCGGCGACGGACAGGATATGTAGTGACAGATTGACCAAGAAGAAGGAGCTAGTAACTTGTCTGGTTCTTTGGTAGAAGACATGGCCAGTTATAACTGATGATAAGTCTCATTGGTATCGCTGAACCCAAATCCTCATCAGGTCTAGCTATAAGTATTAATATGAATCATTATGGCATATATTGGGTATCATAAATTAGTATGTTAAAAAAATGGAGGTAGTAACTTGTTTGGATCGTTGCTAGAAAACACGGCCAACTCTAACTTGATAAGAAGTCATCAAATCTAGCTACCGTATGCATATTAATATTAATCATTGAGTTATAAATTGTGTGTATTAAATTGGTATGATATATTATTTAGTATGTATGAAACAAGACAACCGCACTTTTGATGAATATACGTGTATCTTGTATAATCTGAATATGATTTGTGATCATAATGAACAATGTACTGTATGTTTATGATCCATATGCATGTACGTACATTCTTAACTGCTCAAAATAACAACAAAGGAAATAAATATGTCCATCTATCAAGTATCTAAGACCATCATAGTACATGCTTTATTTGTTATTTATAGTTTCCTATTTTTATTTTTTATTTGATCATGATAAATAATAGTTCTTTTCTGTCCACATTTGACTCAGAATTCTATGTTTGTTGTAAATATGTATTTTTTCAGTTTATGATACATAATCATATATACTTGGAATAATTGGATGTTAATAATGCATTAATCATGTACTCACATACATAAAAGTAAGGTATGTGCGTACACCTTGACTTACTCTACTGTTTATATAATTATCTGTTAAATAATATGCATAATATTGCAGAAGTAAGTACGTAAGCTTGAGAATTTACAAATTTATCTTCACAGATTTCTCTTGCCAAATTTGGATTCAATTCTATTGTTTTTATGAATGGTTTGTAAATAACGAAATGGATTCAAACAACTGGAAAAAAACATTTCTTATTTTTTTTCTCGCCAATTTTAGTTTTTAAAGTTGTGTTTGTGTGTGTGTGCTTTGGATGGTTAGGAGTGAATTGGAACATTCTCTTACCCCTTTCAGATATTATCACATTTCTGTTCTCCAGTGTAAACCTTTGTAAGTTTCTTGAAGCGGAGAATGCTTGAAACACGACTGTTATCAACATCGTGTTTATACAAGCTTGTCAGCTGTCACATTAAACACCTACACCAAGTCGTAAATAGCAATAAAGGCATTATTTTGAATTAAACGTCCTTAAAGTTTTGACAGTGCTTATTTTCTATTTCCACATTTGAAAATATCACCCTCAACCCGACAATCGGAGTGAAAAATATCAGTTCTTTCCTTGTTTTTCTACGTCAACTGCGTTTTAACCTTTAGTTTGTCGTACGTTATTTGCGAAAAGAAATCCTAAATACATTTCAGCTAAAAGGGAATAATTCTAAACTCATATGAACCTTCATTGGTTTGTTATTTATGATATTACTATGGAAACGATATGCATGTTTAGCCTAGTATGTGTCATTATTTTGTCGTATACGTACTTAAAGTGACAGCGTCACATAATAAACGAGATGAGAGGCAAAACGTGGGTGAAATCTAGAACTAAACGAAAGCACTACCTTAACGTTAAAATGATAAACAGAAGACCCAGTACTGTCTATTGAAAGTTATACTTATGTATATGAATACCTATTAGTTTTCCTACTGATGTTGCCCATACGATTAAGCACACTTACTACGAAGATGGACCAGAACATTGGTAAAATAGAGTTAGATGTATACTCCACTGATATAAGAAAAAAGTAAACATATACAGTATGTACTTGCCATTGTAATTGTATTGTTGTATACGTATTATTATTATTATTGCCTTAATTTAGTTTTCATATTTTATTCCAAGATTTGACCAAAAACACTTACTATGAATAATAATAATAATAATATGAAGTGAGTCTATCAAGAAAAGTGTCTATCTTCTGCAAAATTAGTAATAATACTTTCAAAACTGTAATTATAATTATGTATATCTTGCCTTTATTGTATAATAATAATTATGATCATGCCATGAATCCTATACTGTTGCAAACTCACAGCCCCAGAATGAATAAAAGTTCAATTCAATTATACATGCTGCACTCGGGTATTTTTAATACAATGTATATGTATATTGGTCCAAATTAATAATAAGACACTGATTATTCCTATTTTACTATCGATTATTATATTATTTTAGCTAGTCAGACATGCACAATAACATGTTGAAAAATATTACTGGTAAATGTGCTATCATATGTTCATCCTAGTATATCGTATTTGCAGTTTTAATGTGTATATTCGATTAAATGATACTAATAGATGCTGACAGCAATTCAGAATTAACATGCATGTCGGCATGCTTATAAAGGAGCTAAAGAAAAATAGTGCTTTAGTTGTTATATAATACATGTAAAAACTATTTAGGAAGTCCAAGAGCTTATATCCGCATACACACACACGCAAGCACACGCACACCCACACATAAACAGGCACACACGCACACACACACACACACACACACACACACACACACAAACACACACACACACACACACACACACACACACACACACACACACACACATATTTATTACTTTGAATGACTATCATCTAAGTAAAATCAAAGAATTGACCTTTCTTTGCGAGAAGATATAATTAATTAATATAAATAAAATAATTACTATAATATAGTATCCAATTATCCGCCTCTGAGTATTCTCAAAATGCTTTAAATCTATTCGTTATGGTTTCAAATCAAAATATTATTATTGGAAGTTAATTATTTAACTGTTATAAACCATGAGTTGAAATGCCACTCAAGTATGTAATGGCATATATGCATTAATAATAAAAGTAATACTAATAATAATTATTATTATTATGTATTATGTATTATTATTATTACTATTATTAATAATTATAATGATGAATAAAATATAATAATTTATATAGTTCCTAGGATTTAGATTAGCTACTCATTGATTCATTGAGTGTTTGTCGAGACAGAATAATACATTATTGAAATATATGCAACAATTTAAGTTTTGTCATAGTGACGTATTCTGTGATCATATACTAGTACATAAATATACATGTGGTGCAATGGCAATGCTGATTATCGATTTGCCTTGCCGTCAGTATATATGTCTACCATTAGTATGCATATCAAATGACACCGCTGTATGATTCTCAATTATGAAATTATTAATTATTAATATATATACATATCAATTATAGACATAATTCTTTAGACAAACCTGCAGATTCTGGTGTTTCGAGTCCCTGAAATGTCTTATTAGCCATTTCCATCAGCGCATCTAGTGGCGACACAATTGTCTTGAGAGAAACCGGAGGGTCATCATCGTCGTCGTCGACGTTAATTTCTTCCTCGCCGTCGGAAGAATTGTCACTGTCGTGTTCGATGCCAGAGTCCCACGGTCTGACGAACTTGGCTCCGTTGACATTGCACGTGCGGACAGCTTTAGGGGACGATGATCCTAATATGTCTTTGATGCTAAACGACGTAAATGGTTTGTTAGGGTTCCTCGGCGGGTGTACTCTGATCATGGCCAGTCGGTGTATGGGTTCGTACTGATCTCTGCTACTGTCTTCCGAATCCGACACCCCGCTGGATGTAGACATTGTCATGGACGCACAAACAGACAGGCAGACTGACGGACGGAATCTAGTCTCGAGAAAAACTTACTTCACAAATTTCACCACGTGCACTTCCGACAATAGGTCATGCTTACACGATTTCGCACGTCTTTTCTCTTTTTAAGAATAATTTTCATAAATTGGCTTATACCCGAGCTCTACCTAATTTAATTAAAGACGTTATAAGTTTGTATATTGTATACCATGTCTAAACACTAAAATGGTTATCTCTAATCTCCTGTAGGGCTTCGAGGGGTTTAGTAGGAGTTATGTTGTCTGATGGATCTACACAATCTACGCCACACACATAATGGAGGGAGTAGCTCGAACTGAGAGACAAGTAAACAACACCGACACCCAAGTGTCAACATTTCATAATGGAATTCCTTATTATGGACGGATAGATTTATTGACTTCGTTTATCGGAACTCATGTGTAAGGAGTATGACAGAGAGATTATAAGCTGGGAGATATAATGTCATTACAATATGCTTCAAATGTGAGTTATGTAATAGAGTCAACATTTACAATTCTCTGTGATCATATATCATTTATCAAGTAGAGTGTACGTACATACTGTACCTCAAGATTTTATCTTATTTTTAAACATTGATTTATTAAGCTTACTTTAATAGATGTTTTTTTTTATCATTGTCTTTGTACTGTTATTTAGATAAATATTATTATATCACCATTTTACAACATTATGATGAATTGGTATTACCATATTATATCGCCAATCACTAATTTCCAACATCATGTTTATTGATAATAATTTTCATTGTAAATAAAATTAATTACTAAATATTATTATAATTCTATGGAAATAGTTATGTTTATCGTCTTACTACCGGTAGAAATTTGTTACTTTCATTAGATCTACAATTTTATTATTACAATATTACAATTACCATATTTCCTGTCATAATTCCTGGTGCATCATATAATCATCATTACAACCATTTTAAATCTTTAAAAATAATATAAACAATAGATAAATAAACATTCATGGCAACTCTCACAACATCGGACAGTCACACCACACCTACCTTTGGGGAGTTTGAAGGAGAAGTGTCTGTCGTGGAACGTGCAGAGCTCAGCATCGGCCGTCTGCTGGACGACATCCGTCAACGCTTCGTTGTCGTAGATGTAGTCCTCGTTGGGCGGCTTCTTGATCCGGATCCTGGTGAAGTCCTTGGTGTGAAGACTCTGGACCGTCAGTTTGAGGAAGTACTTCCCCTGGTGGTTGAACTGTGCATCGTGGATCTCCACATCAAACATCAACTTCTTCTGCTCGATCTGAGCCATGTTGTCTTTGGATGTTCAACTCGTTCTTCTCTGGGATAGATTCTGACGAGAAAAGACTCAAGATCCGAGGCTGGAAGGTCCAATGACAGGATGGAAGGTCTGGTGACAGGATTGAAGGTTTGGTGACAGGATTGAAGGTCCAATGACAGGATGGAAGGTCTGGTGACAGGATTGAAGGTCCAATGACAGGATGGAAGACCCAATGACAGGATGGAAGGTCTGATGACAGGCTTGAATGTCTGACGACAGGCTTGAATGTCTGACGACAGGCTTGAATTAAGCTAGAAAGCCTGACAACAGGCTGGAAGTAGGCTAGAAGACCTGATGACAAGCTACAAGGCCTGACAGGCTAGTAGATCTGATGACAAGCTTGAAGATCCGATGACAAAGGGTTGGAAGTTCTGATGACAAAGGCTAGAAGATATTCCTCTTCTCTGTGCCATACTGAGTCATGGTGGACCGTATCCATGCACTTTCATAGTCTCCTATAAACATCACGCTAGGTAAACGTTTCTGATGTATGTGTGTACGCGGGTCTTAAACAGATACCATTATACGCTTCAACGGTCGCAGTCTTCAATGCCCACATAGAAATCTTCATATCGACAGGTCATTTCAATGTGTATACATAGCGGGCCTATCAGATCGCATTTTCCAAAACAGTATAGAAAGTTAGCTGTGCACTGTGGGTTTTCAATAGCTCTGTGTTGTTGACACGTGCTCAATCATTCAATGATAGTCAATATAGAGCTCCACCTATTCATCAAGCATAGGTTGAACCAATACTCGTACTGCTGTGTGCTTAAATGGTAAAATTCCTCATGGTGTACTAGTATTAGTTGTCTGTACATGAGGACTCACCAAGTAATTAAGAATGACAGTGGTAGAGACGGGTCTTGATTACTTTTCTTGACAATTATGTTTTGGTCACGTGACGATTTTATATCCGACTATTGTTATTGAAATATTGTTCACAGAGCATTTGCAAATTGAGACACATAATAGGGTAGTATTATACTAGTACTGTATGATACTTCATGATTGTTGCAAGTTAATGCATGAATAAATATGAAATTTATGATTTGTATCTCCTTTAATACGAGTCTTATCTGATGTATTCAAGCTTGTCGGCCAACCATGGTGTCAAGTTTTTCTATTATTTCTTCAGTACATATTATGGTAATGGTATATAGTGCTTTAGCAATCAAGGGTGGATCCAGACTTTCGGTTTAGTGGGGGCTCAAAGTGTATTTTAGAGGAGGCTCATAATTTCAGCAACTATTTTCTTTCATTTTTATGATAAATGTAGTAAACATCCTTTTAGGATGCCTTTCATCATACATGTCCAAAGCGTGATAACTCAACCAATATACAAAATATATGTTTATTAAACAAAATTATCCAATTCTAGGTGGGACGCAAGCCGGGTGAGCATCCTCCTTCCAATCCCCACTCACCCGAATTTTTCAGCCATTGATATTTGATTCACTGGTTTACAGATTTTTCTGAGTGAACTTTGGCTCAGAACGTTGAAAATAAACAAATATACAATTTGATATTATAGCCATTTGGTCAGGGTCAATTTGAAAATGATAATATTTGGAGGTTTTGATTGATCAGTTGAGAGAAAATAGATATAATTGATCAATATCATAGTCAATAATTGTAGAAAAAACACCAGTACACATAAATTGTTCTGATTTGAATACACAATTATTTTCAAAGTGATGCTTTTCAATATCAGTAATTGGTATAAATTAGACTTTACATATTTACCAGTCAATCATATTGGCTGTGACTTCTACTACAAGTTCTAGTCCACCATTGCCTGCTGGTCTTAGTTCATGGCTGATGGTTTATACAAGTTGTTCCTTCATTTTTATAATTTTCTAAAGACTAGTACACTGTTGGCAGAATATTATAAAAACAGTAACTTTTAATTTATGAAGTGGACAAAAATTGAGTCAGTAGAGATTCGTAAACTAAGGAATTAAATAACTATGGTCTTATCACATTAATATTGCTTTTCTATTTTTATTTTTAAATTCTGGGGCTAGTTGCAAGCCAGGCACCGTAACTGTATACTTTATATTGATTATGCTTTTATGCGTAAACTTTTTCTTTGGTTTGAATTGGCATTTAGAACCAATTTCAAGATTATTCTCTCTCCTCCATGACAACAAATTAAGTTTAGTGCAGTTGGTTGAATTGGTGTTTAGAACTGCTTTCAAGATGTTTTTCACTCATATCACGACTTATACTATGGTACATGTATAGTATACTCATACTATACTAGTACTAGTTAGAACATTAGTTGGATAGCACTCTGACACAGTATACCAACCCCAAACCAACCCAGCATTGCTTTTCACCAAGTGCCTTCTTTTAGCGTATTCAAATAAATTGTGAAAATATACATGAAAAAAATCAAATAAAATAGCAATACATAGCACACACATGCACGCACACACACACGCATGCACGCACACACACACACACACACACAATTATTTGACGTGATCACCAGTCCTTTGTTATTTGTTCAGAAACCATACAGCTCTTGCCGTTTTCATTTAGATTTTGTGTTGATACATCCTTGATAAACATTGCTGTACAATGTGACACATCTGACAATCTCAGACAGACAGATCTTGTGATGCCTACGATTCATTTCAATATTTGTAGAATGAATGAGTTTTGTTTTATGTTGCAGAGGGGATCTTTCACCCATAAACTACGACAATATTTGTAGAACTCTACTATTCCACATACAGCGCCCCCTCGATTTACATGGGCCCAGACGTGGATCCCTTTTTTATTTTTGTTATATCCCTGTAATATTGTACAAGGCTGGTACTATAACGCTGGAGGATATGTCATGGACCCCAACTTCATCGTTATATTGAGGGGACACTGTATTTGCTACGAGGACTATGACCATTGTTCAATAATATTTGTTATGCAATGTTTATCACAACTATTGTTGACCATGTGCTATGTTTAGCATATGTTTAATATTGATCATATGCAATGTTTAGCATGTTTAAGAATGTTAATAATTTTTAGATCCATGTTTTACCTTCTTTGTACTAACTTGAAATTGCATTAACCACTCTTATGTGATAACAATGTTTGCCTTCCTAACCCAATTTCACAAAGGTAATTATTAAGGTTTTAAGGCATACCATTATTGTTTGTTGACATATTTCATGGCCAACCATATCTTACCTAAAAGTACATACATTTTTACTGGTGGTATTGGTAATCATAATTTGTCTACACAAATATTGAGAAACAAGAAACAAAAAAAAAGACCGCATAAAATATTAGATTGTTGAAAAGTGCCTTGTTGGCCAATATAATTAATCATTGTCAACAAACAGTAATTGGCATACAGTCGCAGATATCAATCAGCATGTAAAAAAACCCACTATTTCTGTGATTGTATACCATTAAAAGCATGCTATCACAGATTGTTGACATGTATTATGGACAGACACATTTATGTCTGAGACTACTTACAATTGATTTGTCCAGCCAAAGGTTATTAACCTGCCTCGATCATTTTAAGTAATGTGTACCGTTGACATACAATGCTTATAGCATCTTGATGTACGAGTCTTATGACATCCTAAGTTTGCTGGAATTCATGTTGGGACAGAAAATAATGAAATTGTATATTTTAGGAGCTGATTTATCCATAGCTTGTACCCATTGATCCAAACCTTTTCTATTGTGAATAACCTAAATATGATGACAATTATCATCAGTGTCGAAATTACCGCTGGCCCGGCTGTTTCTCCCAATGCTAAAGGTAAGGGCCAGTACAAATTCATGTTTTTTGTAAACGTTTGTTATTTGTGTAATTATTCGGGCCAGTAAGTTTCCAGCAGTAATTTCGAACACTGATTATCGTGATTGTCTATATGTATACAACACGTACGTTTAACATGAAAATTTGACGTGTTTCAGATAAGACCAACGGGTCTTGGCGTGGGGAGGAACGGTTCTCCAGCCCCACTCTGGCAATGCTAAAGTTTATATACGGTGATCTCAACTTGCGCAAAATCCAAGATCTCAAAGATGCCTGCAGGAGAGAGGTTTGCTCTTGTTAATTTATTGACAACCCGACTATTGTGTATATTTGACACTCTTTGCCAGTTAAATAGCATGTGCATGGCTCTGGACTAAGTTACACAGCAATCGAAATTAACACTAGTCCGCTAGCCCGGGCCATTTCTCACAATGCTATAGGTATCCTAAGGGCTAGTAGAAATTCATGTCATTTGGTATATGTATCACTATTTGGACAAGTAAGTTTTAAAGTTAATTTCGATCCCTGGACTTGCATATGCCAGACGTACAGGGGCAAGTTAAATTGCACTGCAGGTAGACTTTTTTAACACATAGCACCTTTTGTGCATTAGCATCTTGCCCTGACTAGCCCTGCGGGCAAGTAACTCAAAGTGTTAATCTGGAGCCCTAATGTGTTTTCATCTTCCGCAACTTGGCAAATCAGATTGTTGCGATAAGTTTTTCTGAAGTTTATATTTACGACTATTAACGAGTATACTACCTTCGACTGAGAGACAAATAATATTACTTTGCATAGTTCAGTTGGCAAACTTGGATTATCATGATCGGGGTTCTCAATTAATATGTCCGCACATCTGGGCCATTTCTCCAAATGATAAACAGTAACAGAAATTCAGAAAATAATGAGGTCATTCTCCATAGGCCGAATGTTAATGGTGATCAAATCCAGGGTGTCCCATTGATACCTTTAATATTGCAGATTTTCAAATAACCCCCAGGACCCCCTCTATTTCGAACACTGCTAAAAGGTATCCTTAGGTTATTTATTATTTATATCACTATTTGAGCGAGTACGTTTTAAAGTTTAGACCAAAAGACGTTAAAAGATGGTACTTGTTCCCCTGCTTGGCGCTCAGCATTAAAGGGGTAAAGCAAGGACTGGCCGGCTCGGAGTCAGTATACTGTGTCTGAGTATTGATATGGAATACCTTTCTGATCTTGGGATAAACATGCCTTGGAAAGACTTCAAATTTGATACATACTGGCTTCCTGTTTATTGCAATGCTTCAGGTGAAGGATTAGCAGGTTATTATTCTACTAGATAGCATTATCGTCATATGTAAATGTTCAGTTAACCTGTTGCTATTTTGCAAATTAGTATTTTTATTTATCATAATGAATACATATGGCAATTTATTATTTATTAACTTGGTAAACCAGTCTAAAAGACATGCTATTTTCACTTAGTATTGTTTGTCGTGGTTATGTTCTTGATGTGACTTAGTGTATTAAAAGGTGATACTTCCTGATATTTTATTCATATGTGTATGATACTTGCATAGGTAAAGTAAAATTTTATTGCTCGAGTTTGGTTATTTATTTTCTTTTTGGGTTGTTTATCAGAGGACCCATTTGAGCATAATTCCTGCTAAGATTTTACTAAGGAAAGAACAAATTCAGAGGAGTCAATGTCTTTGTCTGTATTTATACTTGAGCATGTTCTTTTTCTCATATTTGCCCGAATTCTATCTTTACTTCACCATATATCTCACTTTCCTGATTGAATAAGGAATTATTACATTTACAGTGTTGGGATTTTTTAGAAATGTTATTTTAATTTTCCTTCCAATTGTTGGTTTTCTGTAATTCAGGTCTGATAGATTATTTTTGTCCTTTCAGGTTTTCATGTCCTAGGTGTGTCCCACTCTGGTGGTCCTATGCGTAGTGGAGTAGGATTGAGGCGCATGTTTGAAAACCTCACTGGTGTCCAGAAGAAAATCTACCCCTGTCTGCATTGTCATAGGGTGTTTCACCACATGAATGGGCTGATGCATCACAGAAAAGCCGAACATGACAAGATCGTATTCTCATGTGTGTGCGGGAAGGCTTACAAACACAAACCAAGTTTGGGTTTTCATCAAAAGACTTGCAGTGTATTTCTTGCTCACAAGAACTCTGATTCTTGATGACATCCAGAACACACACCCTTTCGAACATGTTCAGACACTATTCATTGAAGGGCCTTGTAAAAAGAATAGACATTATTCACCTTAAAAGGAATATAGCATAACGTGTGTGTACTTACATATTTTTAGTTCACATGATTGCCTTTAATTAACATTAGTTAGCAATGCTAACCTTTACACATTGAAACAACAACACATAAACATGACATATTACAACAGTTGCAAGTTAGTTTTATCTTTTATTTTTCTCTTGGCTTGACCAGCTCTTATGTTAATATATTAATATCAACATTATATCCATCCTGGAATCTTGGTATTGAACAAAAATGTGTGCAAGGAAGAACTGGACTTGAAAATAACCAAGAAATCATGGTCTAATGGGGTTTCAAAATATTCAAAGATTATTGTGGTTTGAATATTGTAATGCAAAAGGATTTGTACCAAAAACAATCATTATATTTTGTGTTGAAATATCCAGATGTTATGTCAATAAACAACACCAATATACTTTTGTTATTATTGTCACCTAATGTTTTTACTCAAAAATTATTGTGGATCGTTGTGGTTTGAATATTGTAATGCAAAAGGATTTGTACCAAAAACAATCATATTTTGCGTTGAAATATCAAGATGTTTTGTCAATAAGCTACACCAATATATCTTTTGTTATTACTGTCACCTAATTTTGTACGGAACTACTGGTGAAGTAAAACATTTTCTACGATTCAGGCAAAGTTGATAGAATTTGTTTTGTCATTTCAGGTGGTCATGTCCCAGCTTGGTCTATCTCTAGTGATCCTATGGGTAGCTTAGTAGGGCCCAGTTCCAGCTATAGTGACTCTCACTTGCATCTCCCGAAGCGATACTATCCTTGTCCTCAGTGTGACAAGGTCTTTCAGCAGATATCTAGTCTCGGGTATCACAGAATGGCAGAACATGACAAGATCACACACACCTGTTTGTGTGGAAAGACTTACAAACACCGATCACGTTTGCGGTATCATCAGAAATATTGCAGCATTTTTACAACTGGTGAAACCTGATCTTGAGTTGTGAGTCCAGTTGACATGGTGGAATATCAATACCTCTGTAGTAGGTCTGCAGAATGTGAACCAAGAGTTGCGTATTGTATCTTGTGAATTTGCCAAAGTCTGAAAAAATGTATTTCAGCTGACAATGCAGCAAGCAGTGATTATCAACAGCGACTACTTGTTTGGAATATATAATATTTATTGAGGTTTCTTCATGTGAATTATTCAATGCAGTACATGTGTTACTGGTATATTATCCAGAGACATTGTGAATTATCAGGATTCAAGTTCTAAATACAAAAAGGCTTCCCATTTGGTAAATGTTTGGTTGCTGTTTCCCAAAGTTTGTCGCAAGATGGGCTCTATGGAAGTGTCTGTTTATGTGTGTCAGCTTTAGCAATCCATGGATACGTGCATTTCAGATTAGATTTCAGTATATATATAACATGTATATATTTTGTTGTCTTTTCTAGACTATATTTATGGTATTTTTTTTTTTTCTGCAACCATCTCAGTTGAAATTTTGTTTCTTTCAGATTGTTGGCCTGCAGACAAGTTCAACCAATCTTTTTATCCCAACAGCAACTATGATTTGAATGACTCTGGTGCATCTGTTCAGGGTCAAGCTAGTGACCAAGCTCCAAGAAGAATGTTCCCATGTTCAATGTGCCATAAGATATTCAACAGAAAGCTAGGCCTGTCCTATCACATCAAAGCTATTCACCAGAACATGATCTTGCCGTGCATGTGTGGCAAGGTCTACAAGTATAATACGGCTCTGGCAAGGCACCAGAAATCATGTAGCCTGTACATTTTACAGAACCAAACACAACCACAATAACCAGATAAACATACAAGTGTGGTATTTCCTAGACTGAAGGTATTGTCTACACTGAAAGTGTCGGCTAGTCTGTGTTGGCTTGACTTGAAAAGTGTATTGTTTATATGCTTCTGAGATATGAAAGCAATATTGGATGGTCGTGTTCTACTAAGGGATGTCCAATT
Source organism: Lepetodrilus ovalis (assembly GCA_032361185.1). Taxonomy (NCBI): domain Eukaryota; kingdom Metazoa; phylum Mollusca; class Gastropoda; order Lepetellida; family Lepetodrilidae; genus Lepetodrilus; species Lepetodrilus ovalis. The sequence goes on along the minus strand of JAUTBQ010188801.1, from coordinate 5,940 downwards.
GAGTTGGTCGAGTTGAAAAGTAGATTTTCTGAGAAATTACTAATGGAAGAATATTTGCTAATATCTATATACGGTATGTGGTAGAAGCATCATTCAGGACTCGATGACACTAGCATGGAAACAAGCATTTTAGTTAGATGACTGATGTTATGTTTAACATTTGAGGTTACATAGAAAAATATATCAGAAGTTGATTTTTGTTATTTTCAGATCCTAGTACATCATCGTATACCAATCCTGGAATGGACAGTTTTCAGGAAGTATTCCCTGAACAGAATTTCAATGCTGGTGTCTATCCTATGGATAACTGGCAGTTTCAGGAAGATCCTGGAAGGAAAAGGACGGTCATGTGTCCTATATGTTCAAAACCCTTCAGCAATACCTGGGGCCTCAACTACCATGTCAAGGCCATTCACGAGAACGTGCTGTATGAATGTGTTTGTGGGAAATCCTACAAGTACCCTACTGGTCTGGGTCACCATCAGAAAACATGCAGTGTCTATGCACAAAAGTATTACAAGTCCACAAGCAATCCAGGCATATCTAACTAAAACAGCTTGTTTGAAAAGATAGAACATGCTTGTTTTATGAGATTTTACATTCATGGAAATAGTGGTTTGAAACCTGAAGGCATGCTTGTTTTATAAGATTTCATGTTTATGGAAATAATTATCTGATAGATGAAGACATGCTTGTTAGTCTTTATTTTTATTGAAATAATGGTCACATTTGAAAAACATGCTTGTTTTATATGATTTCACCTTCATTGAAATAGTGGTCGGACACTTGAAGAACATGCTTGTTTTATATGATTTCACGTTCATGGAAATAATGGTTGGACACTTGATGATTGTAGCTTCTTTGAGCAATATTGTCTGCCTTGTTTTGGCTCCAGGTTGTTCAATAGGCAGTTTGCAAGACACTCTTAGGTAATAATACTTGGTGCATTTGCTCTGTCACTAATGTTCTGCATCTGTTCAAAGATAATGTGAAAATGTCTCTCATCCATGCCTTTCTAGAAAGTCATGAATTTCATTGACTATGGAAAATGTTCTTGAGATCAACATGCGACTTTTTTTTAATTGTTGAGAGTAATGGTCATTTTCTGTTATAGTAAGGACTCGACATAAATAATTTTCTACTATTAAATGTAAATGATATAAAAACAGAATACTGTAAAAGGATTATATTTCCCGTGGGTTAAATTTTCTGCCACTACACGAAAATATTGCGCGAAAATGAAACGAACCCACACGAAATATAGACCTAGATCATTCATGAAATGAGCAATGAAAACAAACAAGGAAATTGGATTGAGATTACTCTTTATTTGTACTCACAGATTGCACTCCAGCAATGTCCGATATTACGCAAAGGGCTCACACAACCAATCGCAAGAAACAACTCGCAGTTCAAAGTCCTGATAATTACAGTTACTGTCTGAAATAGCTTTGAATTGCACTCCAGTAATAAACCAATTACCTCACAGTTAAAAGACCCGTTAATTTTACAGTCAATATTGCAATGGTCCAGCCTGTTGGAAATAGCTCTGAATCGGAGATGGTGTCAATGGCGTTGATGGTCCACTGTGCATGGTCATGATTGACAACAATGGTTTGAATGTCTACAGATACAGTGCCACTGTTGTTGTCTGCTTCTTGCAAGTCCAGCTGACTCACAACCTCCCCAGAATACCACACATGAGATGCATGTTTCATCTTGTCCTTGAAGTTCTTGTTGACTGCTAAGTCCAATGGCTGTAACTTGTCAGTGCAGCATGCTGGGACATACACAAACGCAATGTTCTTCTCATGAAGGAGATCTCGTACTGCTTCGGTTCGACGAGCCTTGTAGATGTCAAAGATACAGAGCGCCTTGTGGTCAGGTACCAGTCCTAATGGGTCAATGACACGTTCAACGTATCGTCTCATGGAATCCTCGGTACTCCAATGGGAATCTGTGTGGGTGATGTCCCTGTCAGGAAAGTTGATGTTCGGATGACATCGGTCTGTTCTACCCTACCCGCGTAAATCAGTTGGGGATGGGGGTAGAAAATATCCTGATATTTGCCTCTTGTCGCCTATGCGGGAAATTTCACTTGCTTGGAGCCACGTTCCTCCATGGTCCAATCACCGCCCGGACGAGGGAAAGACCCGTCTGATCCCAATTAATGATCATCTCGTCTGGGATGTAATGCGTATCTGTAACTTCACTCACTGGACCGAGAAATCCTGACAATCCCTGCAAAGTCGGATGGCAAACACTTGGTGTCTTTCGGATGGCAAACACTTGATGTCTTTCATTCCCTTACGCTTAACAAAGTTCATCCTTCTCAGTAGCGATCTAGCCAAGTCCTTTGTTAATTCAATACTCCCTCCAAATTCTTTTAACACCGACTTGAGTCATTTTCTCATAATACCATCAGCTGCAGCCAATACTGTTCCAGTATTAATGGCCCTGCCAGCAAGTCTTGATTTTCTAATCCAAGTTTTTATTTCTTCTTCGTGCTCTCATAATTTTGGCCTTTGACCCCGAACTGCCTTTACCAATCGGTGTGGACTAAAGCCAGTTTGTGATTGCTGTTTCAGAAAATTAATTTTCATACTATGTATGTACTGTCGACTCGCTAACCTTTCTGTTTAATTTGACAGAAACCTTTCGGGTGGCCTTTATGATATTGTCAATAGCATTATAGACTGCAATTTTGGCTCGAATTGTCTCGTACATGCTGTATTCCCCTGTTTCTTTTCTTGGGGTCAACTTACTACTATTGCTAAATCTTCACTCTTCTGACAGTAAATCAACTGCATTGTTTGCTGCACATACGATGTCAACTTCTGTGTCACTGATACAATCGCTATTTACATCATTTGTTTGGAATACTAGAATATTAATTGCATTACAAGAATTATAGCTGCCATTTACAAGAACATATCTGACATTACAAAAATTCAGTTTTCCATTACAAGAACATGGCTGCCATTACAAGAACAGAAATCGTCCATCACAAGAACATATCTGCCATTACAAGAACATACTGTATCTGCCATTACAAGAATATGAGTCTTCCATTACAAAAACATACCTACACCATTACAAGAACATAGCTACCATTACTAGTTTGTCCAAATATGCACATGATACTTCGTATCAATCCTCTACAGTAACATTTCATTCAGATTCAACTTGGATGTGTATCATTATTTCATCTGTATTAAAACAGTAATTATTCTGAAAAAACTAACACTTTTGGAAAGCTTATTGATTGACTTTGCCTTCTTTTTCTGTATCAAATCAGACTAGGAGCCTTATTGGAGTAACCTGTGGAGGTATTTAAACCCTTTGACTCTCTTGGGCTGACAAACAGAAAAGGACTAAGAAAATACTTAAAAGTGAATAGGGAATTTAAGAAAGACCCTGGTATCTAAAAATCCTACATTTTAAGGACAAACAGTAACAGTAACAGTAACAACTATCAAGTTGCAAACGGAGTGCAGAAATGGTTTGGGTTAGTGTCTGTGTTTGTATGTTAATTGCATTAAAATTCTGTTATTAATTAAATTTACTCATGAGAAATATATATGGGTGTATTTCTATTAACCAGTGAATATGATGGTTACATGGAGATGGGGAATCTACAAGTAAGTCCACATGATGTTCATTTTACACACAACATTGCATGCATACAAGTCCTACAGGCCTGTGGTTCACGAAATGGTTGTATTGTCGTCTTGACCTAAATCGAGGCATATTCCTTGCTTTTGCTGTAGTAGTAAGTAGAGTAAACCTTGATTTAGGTCCTGTTTATTGGTACAAGCCTTTCATGAAATGTAGCCTTGGTTTTACAGGAGATAACATTAGTTTTTGTGATGTCCATATCTCGTGCAGGATCTCTAATAATTTCATTTGTTTGCCACTGATTTCTTTGAATTTGGCTTTCAGGTCTGGTTCATTTTATTTTCTTGTGAGTTTCCAACAATGGATGTATTCCACGTAACACTGAATTGGCCTTTTTATTGTTTACAGGACGAAGTTCAGGATGTCTACTAGGAGATCCTGTAGCCACACCTGAACTTCACTGGGGCAGTTCTAGTTTGCTCGGACCTTTTCCCAAGCTGGCGAATATGTCAATGTGTTTGGACTTCCTTCCAAAGGATGTTTTCCATAAATATATGGCTGACCCTCCTTCAATGCATTCAAACAGACAGAACAAGGTCTTCTCGTGTCCGCAATGTGAGAAAGTGTTTGCCAGTTCCGGTTCCAGAGTCTTTCATATTGAGTCTATACACGAGAACAAGAGGTTTCCCTGTATCTGTGGCAAAATCTATATGTACCAACCTAGTCTTCTCAAGCATCAGAAGACATGTAGACTGTTTATTGCATCCAAACAATGAGAGGAAATAGAACAAAAACTATGTGAATTGGAATTTTTGTTAGTGGTGGTACAAGGTCTCGTGTATTGCACAGTTGATAATTTTATTGCACCTTGAAAGGGAGCTTAGGTTGTATACTCTTTTAAGAAGTTGAGAAGGAAAATGAGAATGCACTGATCAATTAACCGTGGTACTAATATAGCATAATGACTATGAGTACACTTTAGAGCGTGGAATTGGCACAATATGAATGTGGACATTATTATTTATTGTTGTTGTGACACATAATCCAGTGCATTGGGTAATAGTTCATGATAATCTGCTTAGATGAATTTGGTCTTGAAATGTACTTCTGTGCCAATCTGTTATTGTGATCATTGTTGTGATAGGTCTTTAGTTAAATACGTCGGTCCATATCAATTAAAATTAATACTCATATGAGTTTGCTCGGTCCATGATATTATAGACCTGAGTCTCATTGATGGTGTTGATCTCTACAACTTCCTCCAATGCTCTACAATATTGGAAACCTTGATGCCATGTCAAATGTTCGTGGCAATGAACAAACCCTAATGCGCACCAGAAATATTTCAAGACATGACATTTATCGAGAGAGGTATGCTTTTATTTTGAGTAGTGACTTTCACATCTAATATTTGTTATTGGACAAGATGTGCATATGATACTATGAATTACTATGTCAATATTAATTCTTATACTTGATGTTGATTCACAGACATTACACAAAACTTCGCTAGTTACATAAACATGACAAATTTACTGTAATGGTCTCTGGCCTTCCATTTCCTTCAATTCACAAATTATTTGTATGACGAAAAACATTGCCATATGAAAATTGCTGTTTACTACAAGGCATGAATGAGTGATTATGGAGTTTAACGTCAGTGTTGGGATCTTTCACCCATTTGCAATGACGATTACTACAAAATAATACATTTCCTTATTTTCTTTATGTATGTTAAATTTTATACCTATTAGTATGTTGGTAACTTCTTTCTGTTCTGTTCTGTTCTTTCTGTGATGCTTTGATTTTGTGAACATGTTGATCAGTTTTCTTCATAGTCTTTAATATCAGTTTTCACTGGCAGTCTAATTTGTTACTTTCAGGTGTTAATAATTGGGATGCCTTCCTTCAAAGTGTAGAAGAAAGCATCCCAGCTAGAGGAACAAGAGTGTCACACCCACATCCTGCAAACCCTGATAGTGTAGTGACAGGCAGCCGAGTTAACTTCCCTTGCTCATATTGTGACAAGGTGCTGTCCACTTTCGGCAGCCGCTGGAATCACATTTCTGCTATTCACCACAAACGAACCTTCTCATGTATCTGTGGGAAACAATTCCATTACCGCCACGTGCTCAATAGACACAAGAGTAGTTGCGCTCAGGTGCGGGATGTAGCACAGTGGTAGAACGTTGGACTTAGGCACGAAAGGTACCGAGTTCTAATCCCGCCTCCCCGGAGGCCCGGCATCAATGTTTGTGGAAGTTACATTTCTGACGCGATATTGATAGGATGCACTGTCTGTAGAGTGGCACTACAGTTATC
>JAUTBQ010188790.1:0-10464 GCA_032361185.1 Lepetodrilus ovalis | reverse complement strand
ATCCTAAGGACTAGTAGAAATTCATGTCTTTTGTTATTTGTATCACTATTCGGACTAGTAAGTTTTGAAGTTAATTTTGATCCCTGTTTTATGCAACCAGACTTGCATTTGTAGCGGGTTCTGAACATTTGTTTTATGATAATTATAGGCTACAATGTTCTGAGCAACTGACCCCTGTTAACCCTCTCCCTGCTGCAGGCAACCAGAGATGTCCTAAAGAGCTGTGTCTGTGCCTAGTCCAGCAGGGAGAGGGTTAATAGACCATATCATTTAATGGCAGATTTTATTGTTATCTAATAGAATGATCAAACAACACATCCAATAAACTGATTAAGGAGAACTATGTTTATCACAGTATTCTGTTTCTGTATTCTTTTTCTGTATTCTAGTATTTTTCTACCTACAGTGTACTCTGACAATACTGGCATCTGGAAATCAGCACTATTTCAAATTCCCAGCCAACAACAATGCATTTCACATTAATTAACCAGCATCTTCCTATTATGTACACCAGCATCACAAAAGAGGGCTTGATTGTATTCTTCACTACTAATTAACATCGCCAACCTAAAAGTAACCATTATGATAACAATGAGTGCCAATTAACTGGCAAGCGTTAACATCTTAGAAATACATCTTGAGTTGATCAATGGGATTACAATACCTGTATGCTCACTAACTTGCAATGACTCATCTTTGAGATAAATGTGGCATTGTACGTTTAAATACCCATTGGTAGGTCTTTTTCATATATAGTGTTAGCATCATGACAGAGCGACCAGCAAAACGGAGACGTCTTGAACTGTCGTTAGCACAAAAGATCGAATTGCTAGTGGCACATGACGTTCAGCCAAGTCTGACGCAACAAGAATTAGCAGAAAGATTTAATATTGCTAGACAAACAGTATCGGATATCGTAAAGCGCCGCGAACAGTATCTTGATCAATACGGACAAAATAGTTCCGGAAAGAGGGTGCTTGGTGGAAAATACGAACGACTTAACGAAATTATGCATGCATGGTATGTGACAGCACGAGATGACAACTGTGCTTTGTCTGATGCGATATTGAGAGAAAAGGCCCTTGAATTCTCGGAGGAGTTGTGCGAATATGACTTCAAGGCATCCGAAGGGTGGCTTACTTCCTGGAAGTTGCGTTTCAATGTCAAACAATTTAACGTCAGTGGCCAAAGTGCGGCTGTCAATCGTCAAGATGTTGTTGATGATGTTGAGACACCCCTACCAGACATTGTACAAGATTTCGAAGATGGTGACGTGTTTAACGACGACGAGACAGGATTGTCTGGCAAAGCTTTGTCAGATGAAGATGTTTCTGATGATGTTGATGAAGTGTCGGACAAACATGTTACAGTGTTGCCATGTTGCAGCAGCTCTGGTGAGAAGCCTAAACCGTTTTTTCATGTCAAGGATTTACCATTAAAACGTAGACGTGTTGAACTATCATTAGGACAAAAGATCGAACTGCTAACCGCACATGATGTTAAGCCAAGTCCAACGCAAAAAGAGTTGGCAGAAAGATTTAATATTGGTAGACAAACAGTATCGGATATCTTAAAGCGCCGCAAACGGTATCTTTATCAGTACGGTGAAAATAGTTCCAGAACGAGGCTGACAGGCGGAAAATACGAACAACTTAACGAACTGTTGCATGCATGGTATTTGACAGCACGAGATGACAACTGTGCTTTGTCAGGGCCAATATTGAAAGAAAAGGCCCTTGAATTCTCAGAGGAGTTGGGCCAAACTGACTTCAAGGCATCCGACGAGTGGCTTACTTCCTGGAAGTTGCATTTCAATGTCAAACAATTTGACATCTGTGGCCAAAGTGCGGCTGTCAATTGTCAAGATGTTGATGATGTTGAGACACCCCTACCAGACAGTGTACAAGATTTGGAAGATGGTGATGTGTTTAATGACGACGAGACAGGATTACTTGTCCAAGATTTGTCAGATGAAGATGTTTCTGAGGATGTTGATGAAGTGTCAGACAAACATGTTACAACCAGTCCTGCTGGGAAGCCTAAGCCGTTTTTTCATGTCAAGGATTTACCAGCAAAACGTAAACGTGTTGAACTATCGTTAGCACAAAAGATCGAACTGCTAACAGCACATGACGTTACGCCAAGTCCAACACAAAGAGAGTTAGCAGAAAGATTTAATATTGCTAGACAAACAGTATCAGATATCTTAAAGCGTCGCGAACATTATCTTCACCAATATGGAAAAAATAGTTCCAGAAAGAGGGTGACAGGTGGAAAATATGAACAACTTAACGAAATGTTGCATGCATGGTATGTGACAGTACGAGAATACAACTGTGCTTTGTCTGGGCCGATATTGAAAGAAAAGGCCCTTGAATTCTCAGAGGGTTTGGGCCAAACTGACTTCAAGGCATCCGATGGGTGGCTTACTTCCTGGAAATCGCGTTTCAATGTCAAACAATTTAACGTCTGTGGCCAAAGTGCGGCTGTCAATCGTCAAGATGTTGATGATGTTGAGATACCCCTACCAGACAGTGTACAAGATTTGGAAACTGGTGACGTGTTTAATGACGACAAGACAGGATTGTTTCTGCAAGTTTTGCCAGTTGAAGACCATTCTGACGATGTTGATGAAGTGTCTGACGAACATGTTACAGTGTTGCTGTGTGGTGAGAAGTCTTAATCCGTTTTGTGGAAGTGCCTTATTGCTCACGTGAACCCACTTGCCTTCATGATGCCATAAAGCAAGTCGCTTCTGACATCATTCCTTGTGACAATCAAAACTAACAAAAATAGATAGTGATTTAACACCATATTTAATCATTTTCAAAAACTGTTTTCACGCAATGTAACTACCGGTATGACAATGTGGAGAGCAAGGTAACAGGGTAAAAAATCAAGATGTTACAGCCGGTAAAGTTGGAATGTCACATGAAGCCAATGTTGGAAAGCACTGCTGACTGTTGGTATGACACAGCGTTGTTATATAATGTGTTGAGGAAGTTGTGCAGGGATAGAAATTAGCTAAAAACTTATAGCCCGAATAGTGATGCAAATAACAAAAGACGTGAATTTCTACTAGTCCTTAGGATACCTTCACCATTGGGAAAATTGGCCCAGGCTAGAGGACTAGTGTTAATTTTGTTTGATGATTGTGCTTCATGAGATTATGTGATGGCAGTTGTTCAGTTGGAACAATGCGTACGTCAGAGATTTTGATGACAGTCAGAGATGAGTTGATGTAGGGTGTAAAAGCATAAGTCTTGGTGGCGTCGGTGATTAGTCTAGGACAAAAGGATGACGTCAGGATCGACTTGACCTGGATACAAAGCAAGTGGGTCTCTCGGACAAGTGCTAATGTGAATATTATGTTATCAAAGTAAATATGAGCATTCAACAAGATCAATTAAGGGCTGGTAGATATTTAGTGGGGATGCTTTAACTATCAAATGACCAAAAATCCTACTGGCCCCTAATTAATTTTGTTGAGGATATAATATATCGTCTTTCTTCATGCTGTACTACATGAACAGCTGGTAGAAAAGAAAGGGGCGTAACTCTCGGTAAACTCTTGGTAAACCAGCATGCCGTCAGAGTACACTGTATTTGTTTTTCAGAGTCGCCAGGCAGTAGTAGCGGGTCGGGGCAGAGCAACATCAGAACGAGGCTCTCCACCGGGACGCTGCACATGAACGGCACGCAGACCTTCAAGGACATCAAGGTCGTCCACGCCTCGGATGATTCCAACGACAGTCAGAAGATGCCACCAGCAAAAGGTTTGTGGATCTCTTATAATAAAAATGATAATGATATAAATAATAAAAATATGATCTATTTATATAGCGCTGAGTTCCAGCTAGGCTACTCACAGGCACTTGAACATTATCCCTGTCTATGGAGCGGTTCGCATATGGGTGAAAGATTCCTGCTGTGACGAAAAACAATAATTCACTCACATTCAAGAGATTTAGCAGTTTAACATCGACAGGCAGATCATTAATGCATTTGCAATCATGATAGGATGCAAAAGGGAATACAGCCGTATTCAGGTTACTGGCAAAGTCGTATTTCGTGGGCTTGGAATGGAATTGTGTCTACCATACAGCAGTGCGGCGTGATATTCTAAGTGAACTAGCACTATAAAAACTGGTGGAAATCCAGACTAGTCAAGCAGTACATATGTATGCAAGTCATGATATTAGTGAAAGAATCTAGAAAGTGACTTTAAACCCCAAATCAACCAACAACCAGTGGAAAAGTTTTTGGAAGTACAAACATGATGTTTATGTATGTCAAGTGGATGTACTTCTGCATTTGTAGCTAAGAACTACCGGTAGTCCAAAACAACCATAAATATCTGTGATATTATCCCTTTTAATTTGGTTGTCCCTAATTAAGAACACAATTTCCATAATTGTTTTCTCCGGTTCGAATTATTCGGCTACTAGCTACTGTAATTACTCTAATAATTCGAACAGGAGAAAATCATTAAATTTGTAGCTGTTCAATTTAATTAGAAAAAGATGAAAATTTAAAATGATCTGTCTTCGTATAATTAGGGACAACCAAATTAAAGTATAAAATATGTTTGTAATTGAAATGGTAAATGCATAAAAGATTTTTTTTTAAATGAAGGAAAATGTAAAATTGGAAATATGACTGTCCAAATATTCAGAAAATTAAGATTGGAAAAAATGGTCATGTTCATATTTTTAGGGTCGAAAATAGAATATCATTGACAATTAATTTAGGTGTTCGAATTATTAGAGAGTTCAAATTATTAGAGTAATTATGGTAACTATGGTAGCATGTACAGTGGACCCTCGTTTATCTGGACTTCAGATATCCGGTTCCCTTGCTATCCGCACATATTTTTTACTGGGAGCCATATATCAGTCTTCCTATGTACAATATGACTCAGACTGGCAGAAATTCAGTTATTCGTACGATTTTACCGGGAACACAACCGTCGAGGTAAACAGGTGTTGACTGTATTGCCTTTACTTCACAACAGTGGCAGATTCCCCGGCCGTGGTCAGTAAGAAGAGAGGATCTACATCAGGGTCCGACATGACTCAGGAGGCGCCAAAGAAGAGGAAGATCGGCAACAACGACGGAACCGGGGAGGTAGATAGCCTAAAAAAATTATCTCCGTTTTGTTGACTAACCTTTTTCTTATTGAAGGCAATTATAGATGCCCTATGTGATTGATTTATCATGGAGATGGTTATGGAATACATTAAGAGGGCGAATACTTTAAGGAATGCATTAAGAAGTGTATTAAGAAATACAAACTGATTTGTCCGATATTTATCGTAAAATTGATAGATAGTTATTTTGCGATTATCGATATGTCATATCTGTATAGTCAGCCAGCCCTAGTTACTGTAAATCATAAAATGTTAACGGGCAATAAAATGTCGCTCTTAGACGTTATTATTTAATTCACTAATATCTTTTCAAGAGTATTCCGTAGATGTAGGCACATGGACAAGCTCATTAACATTTTATGACGGTAATTGGTCAATAATCCACTGGATGCTAAAATTTAATGGCGCTAACATTTTATGATTTACAGTATTAGGAGACATGGCTTGATGTAATTAAACTTGTACAATGAGCAATATCGTATTAGGCGGATACTATAACGTGGGGGGGGTATATCATGGACCCTAACTTCAGCGTTATATCGAGGGGACACTGTATTAGGAGAGAGGGCTTGACGTAATTAAACTCATACAATGAGCAATTATTGGCTGTATGTCATGTTTACACATTCGTCGCAAATGGGTGAAAGATTCCCGCAGCGACGTTAAACTCCATATTCACTCACTCACTCACTCATGTTTACACCGTCGCCTCTCTCCTCTCCACGCAGACTAACAAGAACGACTACTTCTGCTGGATGTGTCACAAGGACGGCCCGGTCATCTGCTGTGAGTTGTGTCCGAGAGTGTTCCACAAGAGATGTCTGGACATGAGTGACAACGTGCCCAGGGACTGGGTGTGTCCCGAGTGCGAGGTAGCTTTCTCAATACTCTCCATTGTTGTATCAAAAAAAGTTGTGAGGAAACAAATTAATATGTTTTTTTTTAATACTTTTTTCATTTTAATTTGTTTGGTTGGGGTTTTTTTTTTTGTTATTGTTTTTTTATATTTTATTTTATTTTTTAATAATTTTATTCAGTAGGCATACATTACATGAATTAAAAAAAGTCAGTGCACATTTCATATATCCTTTTCTTAAACCGTAAGGGCAAGCATATCCTGGTTCGTAACAAAGTGATAGATATATGCCCAAGTGACATAATTTTGGCAAGATGGCATACATCTGATACAAAAATGAAGCTCAGTTATTATCCTATTTCTTACCCAATCATCGCAAATGGTTGAAAGATTCACGCGGCGATGTTAAACTCCATAATCACACTCATCTTACCCAAAGTGTCATTTATGTAGTATCAGATTCTATGCTGATATGGACAAATTTGTGAAGTACTCTTTGTGACGTCACAATCCACCTACGACGTCAATTCATTGTCTGCAGTGTTATGTACCTACTAGTACATGATGTGAAATGAAAACTTGGTTAGTAGCCTATAATTGTCGTCCAGTGTTGTTTAATTCTGATGTTGTATCGCGACGTGTTTTCTGTCTCAGCGGATCATGCAGGCAGAGTGCGTGGACTCTCGGTCGCGGGCAATGGCGATGATCTCTGTGGACACTCTGGGCTTCCTGCTCAAGTTCGCTCTGGAGCGGGTCAAACATAGTGGGGTCAGTGGTCCTGTCTTGTCCTGTCTGGTCTTGCCTTGTCAATCATCCTACCTTGTACTGTCCTTCTCTGCCTTGTCCTGATTTGTTTGTTTACATAGTTGACATGAGATGGCCAGTGGTATTAACTTGTCAAACACCTAAATGTGCTACGCATATAATATGCTTTGTAGCATTCCATAAATTAGACCCATTTTATTGTTTTTGAAGACATAACTATTTGACACTTTTGAGAACCCTTCTGTCAGGTTGCATGTTTCTACATATAACTTGACAAAATCAATTAAGGGCCAGTAGCTTATTTAAAAAAAAATATATTTATTGGGTGGCCCAAAAAGAACATCCCAAACTTTAAGGGTTAATACATTTGTAACAAACTTCTATATTACTATGAAACTTAAAAGAAGTGACACATATCATGTTATTAACATATTCTGAAAGTTTCAAGTCCCTATGTCGCAAACTATTTCTGCAGTCAGATAATAAAAAACCAAAAGTCAAAAACTGCAATGGTGGAACCATTTATTAAAAAAGATTCTTGCTTGATTTCTACTGGTCAGATTAACGAAGCAATTTACTGTTAATTTAGCACTTTGGTTGCATGTTTTACTGATCGGATGCGGAAACATGAATCATCGGACGATCGGGGCAAATTATATAGTAAAGAGTTTGATTACAAGCCAAAACCGATGGAATCGGAGTATTGAAAGTCGGACTATCAGGGTCCCACTGTATATAATTATCATAAAACCGTAGAGATGGACTTTGAAGTACATAAGTCAATATCATGTTCTACCTGTGCCTACTGTACAGTGTGCTGGTTTCGGTTTGCAGTCCGAGCCGTTCATGAAGCCGGTGGACCTGTCGTCTGTCCCCCACTACAGCGACTACGTATTCCACCCCGTAGATCTGGGTGTGCTAGAGAAGGTGAGTTGAATTAGATTCGCGACTCTAGTGGCCGGAGTATTAGATCGTGGAGTAGGCACTGTGAGTACTTGAATTCAACGGCATTAGTAAAACACATATGAGCCAATATGTGATTTTATTTTATTTTATTAATTTAGAAATTAAGTGATATCGAGGGCAGGTGGATAGTGCACTGTTAGAACTTCGGAGCCAAAGGGTCTGGGTTTAAATCAGGTAATGTCATGTTCCATCATATCCTTTCATGCGATATCATGTAATGTTATATAATGTTATGCCATGTAATGTCATGTAGTATCATGCAATGTCATGTCATGCAATATTATGCCATATTGTGTAATGTCATGCAATATCATGTCATTTCATGCCATGCCATTTCTTCAGAACATCAAGAAGAAGATGTACGGCTGTACAGAGGCGTTCCTGGCCGACACCAAGTGGATCCTACACAACTGTGTCGTCTTCAACGGACGTGAGTTGAACTGTGTCATGCAGTATTTTAAATAATTTTATCCGAGTGTAAAATTGGTCTGTCAGTACCAGTCAGTGCTCGCAGGTTTACTGCAACATTCAGCATTACGGATGCTGCAGGTTTCCTCCTGCCCTAAACTCACAAGTCATGATGTTAGTGAAAGATTCTAGAAAGCAACTATAAAGCCCATTACTAAAAAATAAAAAATTTTTTTACATGTGTATTAATTTCAGGGTATTGTTTCTCGAAGCTCTTTTATCCACAATGAGGCCATAGTGCTATCGTAAGTGCACGAGCACTATGTATTAGAGATCGCTACAAGAGTGCTTATGATCTCATAGTAGATAAGAGAGCTTCAAGAAACAGTACCATGGTTTTCATGGGCCATTGTCTATAGATGATATTATAAACTGTGATAATTTGTAATGTTTTCTTTTTTACTATGTTGCATAAAAACAATAACCCGCTCAGTACTCAAGATTACTGATTATCTTTCCCCAAGTGAAATTATATGGTAAGTCACTCGCTAAAGCTTGTGACTTGCCATATTAATTTCACTCGGGAAAGATAATCTGTAATCACGAGTATCGAGTGGGTGATTTTTCTATGCTATGAATGTTTCAAATTAATCTTCCGATATGGTGTATGGTCAGGGTAAAGCTAAAAAACAATTGGTCTGTCAGTACCAGCCGGTGCTCGCAGCTTTACTGCAACATTCAGCGCTACGGATGTTGCAAGTTTTAAAAAAAATAGGATGTGTTTACATTAATGTTTACCACTGTATATTGTTTTACAGTTCATCACAAGTTGACTGCAGCAGCGAAAACAATCGTCAAGATCTGTCGACACGAGGTAACATATTCGCAATAAATATATTTTGCCCTTATAGTTATATTCCACTCACACTTGCCATTTAAAATTTAAAATACTGTGCTTAACTTTTGTTATTTTTTATTTAATGAAATGTGATTGTTTTAATCCAATTTGGAATCAACATGGTGTCATGCATCATTATTGGTTAGATTTCAGTTTTCTTTTTACCAAAAAAAAAAGAAGTAATGCACATTACATTTAGACATATTTTGTTGCAACAAATATTTTAATTCTGTTGTAGATGAGCGAAATTGAAGTCTGCCCCGACTGTTATCTCAATTCTTGTGTGAAAAAGGACGATGAATGGTTTTGTGAACCATGCGTAAGTAAATGTTTGAAGAATTGGTAGATATTACCAACTGGCTTCAGTAGTTTGTTGCAATCCATCTCATGCTTAAACTGTAGGGTAATAAAATCCT
Organism: Lepetodrilus ovalis; assembly: GCA_032361185.1. Classification (NCBI taxonomy): domain Eukaryota; kingdom Metazoa; phylum Mollusca; class Gastropoda; order Lepetellida; family Lepetodrilidae; genus Lepetodrilus; species Lepetodrilus ovalis. The sequence goes on along the minus strand of JAUTBQ010188790.1, from coordinate 1,005 downwards.
GCCCATTGTGACTACGTCGAATACCCTGAGATATATTGGTATCTGGAATTCCGGGTTTTTTTTTAACTAAGAGGTCACAGTGTATATCTATTAACATAACTTAACATCATCAACCAATCAGGTAACTCCGATTTAACATGGGAGTGTTACATGGGATTGCATGTGCTCTAAAAATAGATTGGCAATCTCTCTAGATTTGAATGACTTCTGATAAAATTTGAATTGGGTTGTTTCTAATAATTGAATGCAAAATTATGCATTACTAGTCTAACAAACAGCTCTAACAGTAATGTTTTATTATTATTTTGTAGTAAATTAAAAAAAATATATATATATATTTTTTTTAAATGGTTATGTTGACTGGTTTTTGACAAGACAGGCGTAGATCTACTGGGTCCGCTCTAGAAGTTCCTGTGTTCTCAAAAACAAAGTTCCAAATACAGTGGACCCACGTTTATCCGGACTTCGGATATCCGCTTCCCTTGCTATCCACACAGTTTTTACTGGGAACCATATATACGTCTTCCTATGTAAAATGACTTGGACATCCGGAAATTCAGTTATTCACACGATTTTACTGGGAATGCAATCGTCCGGATTAACAGGGGTCGACTGTAGCAATATATCCAAGGATATTTGACGGATGTAAGGAGACACAACAGGACAGGGTTTGAGGGTGCGTGATGGTAAGATCAGACTAAAACTTTGGAATTTGCTTTGTTTCAGAGAGAGCCTCACCCTCTAGTATGGGCCAAGCTCAAGGGTTACCCTTTCTGGCCAGCCAAGGTAATGTGATCATTCGGCTTTATTTGATTATAAGTCATACCACCATCAAAACATTATCAACAGAATTAACTAAGGGCCAGCAGATATTGTGTGGGGAAGTTTCACTATATAGTGCTACGAAAGCTGTTCAACCTGCATAGGTTGTGCAACTTTTCAATGTATTTCTATCGCATAGTTTAGTGTTATGTATGTAGTCCTAACCTACATATTAGAAGGAAC
>JAUTBQ010188779.1:0-10465 GCA_032361185.1 Lepetodrilus ovalis | reverse complement strand
GCAAGAATATGCAAAAGAGAATTTTGCTACGCGTCCAGGACGTGAAGATGCACAAAGCGTAAGAGAAGCCATTCAAAAACGTAGTGGTGAAACACTACCCGAGTTTGCTAAAAAGTATTCAAGAGACTAAATTTAAAGTCAGGAGACAGAAGTTGGAAGTTGGAAGAAGCTTATAAAACAAAGAAAATAACAAAAACAAGTTAAGTACATTAATAACTTAGCTGTAAATAAAGAACAACAAGGATGATCAGAGAGAAGGAAACTACATTATATTTAGGTCCACAGCACCCGGGAATTACCGGAAACATGATGATTAAGCTAAAAGTGGCTGGTGATACAGTTATTAAAGCAGAAACACATGTGGGTTATTTACATCGTGCCTTTGAAAAATTAATAGAGAATCGTAATTGGCTTCAGTCCTTTACCCTACTCTGTCGTTTTTGTGTACCCGAACCCGATCCGATGGAACTAACTTTTGCTAGAGCAGTCGAAGAATTAGAAGGTCGTGAAGTACCCGAGCGTGCAAAATATATCCGAACAATTGTTGCAGAGTTAGCTCGTATACAATCCTTCTTATTGTGGTATGGTGGACAATCAGGTTCTAGTGGTTTATATACCTTAGGACAATGGAGTGTCGGAGACAGAAACTATATATTAGATCTATTTGAAGATTTAACAGGTGCTCGAATTTATCATATGTTTATGTGGCCAGGTGGTGTACGTCGTGATTTACCAAAAGGTTGGATTGACAAAGCATACAAAACAATGGATTATCTTGAAAATAGATTGGTCAGTTACAACCAACTCTTGTTTGATAATGCTATTTTTCAGAAAAGAGCACAAGGAGTAGTAATTATCCCTAAAGATAAAGCTATTGAGTGGGGTGTCGTTGGTGCTCCTCTTAGAGGAACAGGAATAAAACACGATGTACGAATTGACGAACCCTACGATGCTTATGATAAAATGAAATTTGTAGTTCCTACTTTTGAAGGTGGTGATGTTTGGGCAAGAGCATTGGTTCGACGTGAAGAAATTAAACAATCTATCAGTATTATTAGACAAGCCTTGGATAATTTACCAGGAGGAAGTTATTACAATCGTATTCCCAATCCGATGAAATGGACGGTACCAGCAGGTGAAGCTTGGGTAAAAACAGAAAGTGTACGGGGTGAAGTTGGTTTTTATGTAGTCAGTGATGGAGGAAATAAACCAGTTAGAGTACATTTAAAAGGAGCGGCTTATACACATGGAGTAACCGTATTAGAAAAAATATTACCCGGACAAAACATTGCTGATGTTTCGTTTATTTTGAATTCATTAGGAGTATGTCCTCCTGAAATTGAAAGATAAAAGTTAGAAGACGGAAGTCAGGAGATAAATAAAGAATAAAAAACAGTTGTTTAAAGGTTTAATAGAAGTGAAAATAAAAACTTTACAACTTTAAACTTTAAACTTTAAACCAGTAAGAATGAGTATTCTAGATTTAAAAGGAATTTTATCGCCACTAGGGGCATTAAAACAAATGGGGAAAACCCCACATACAATTGAATTTCCCTATGAAGAAAAAGGAATTTCAGATAGATACAGAGGTTTTCATTACAATGAACTAGCTGATTGTATCGGTTGTGGTAATTGTAGTACAATTTGTATGAATGAGGCGATAGACATGGTGAGCTTAGCTGAATTTAACGGTGGAAAAGGAGATTCTTGCTTACGTCCTCGAGTCGATTATGGTAGATGTTGCTATTGTGCACTTTGTGTCGATGTCTGCCCAACAGGCTCTCTAAACATGACCAAAAATTTCATTCAAGTTACAAATGACCCTTTTGCTTTCTTAATGACACCCGGAGAAGACAATCCTGATGCCAAAGAAAAAATTAGTTTTTCAGCAGATTTAGACGCTTCATTAAATGTGTTTGATAGAGTTCCAATGCGTGAATTAGACCCTAAAGAACGAGTTAAATCTTTTGCAGAAGTACTATTAGGTTATAACAAAGAAGAAGCGCAACGAGAAGCAGACAGATGTATTTCTTGTGGATTGTGTACTGAAGCTTGCCCGGTACATATGCATATCCCGGAATATATCAACGCTATTGCAAGGGGAGATGATGAAGAAGCTTTACAAATTATATACGACAACAATGATTTACCAGAAGTTTGTGGTAAAGTCTGTACAAGAGTTTGTGAAGATGTTTGTGCCATACAAGTACGCGGTGAAGCAGTTGCTATCCGCTGGTTAAAAGGCTATGCTACAGAAACGGTAAACAATGCTGATTTAATAAAACAAGTGGTAAACCCAGAAGTAAGAGAAGCAAATAATTATAAAGTAGGTATTATCGGTGCAGGACCTGCGGGATTGACTGCCGGATATTATCTTTCTCTAAGAGGTTATGATGTGACAATTTATGAATCGCACAAAGATCCGGGTGGTATGGTTATGTACGGTATTCCAAAATATAGATTACCATATGATTCGATTCAAAAACAAGTAGATTACATGATTAAGATGGGTGTAAAAATTCATTATAATACTACTGTAGGAAAAGATATTGAGTTCAACAAAATATACAACGACAACGATGCCGTATTTATGGGTATTGGTTTACAAAACGCTTGGGGACTAGGTATTGATGGTGAAGATGCAAAAGGAGTTTGGTCAGCAATCGACTTCTTAGAAAAAGTAAATTCTGATGAAAAAGTCAATGTCGGCAAACGTGTAGTTGTTGTAGGTGGTGGTAACGTATCTATTGATGCAGCTCGTGTTTCTAGAAGATTAGGTGCTGATGTTTTCCAATCTTACAGAAGAAGATTACAAGATATGCCAGCAGATTGGGAAGAAATAGAAGGAGCGGAACACGAAAATGTGGAGCTTATGGCACAAACAATTCCTACACGAGTTATCTCTGAAAATGGAAAAGTAACCGGTTTAGAATATCTTAAAGCTGAAATGGTAGCACAAGAAGGTGGTGGAAGACCAAAACCTGTTGCTATTGAAGGAAGTGAAACGATAATTCCTTGTGATACTGTAATTGCTGCCATTGGTCAACAAGCTGACTTCAGTTTATTGCCTAAGGAAATTGCAGATAAGCTAGAGATGAATAGAGGTAAAATTGTAATTGATGATAATAGAAAAACTTCTGTACCAAAATTATATGCAGGTGGTGATGCTACAAGATATGGTAACGTAGATGCCATCTCAGCTATTGCTGATGGCTATTATGCAACACTAGGAATCGACAAAATGTTGATGGGAAAGAAATAAAATGCAAATTATTTTTACACAAAAAACTCAAGAAATAAATACAATACCATTTATTTCTTGAGCTTTTTAAAAATATATTAATACTTTAAGATAAATTTTTCTAAAGAAAGCCCCTTTTCTAGCGCAATCTTTTTTCTGATTCGATGTCGTGTCTTTCTAACAGCATCAATACTTACAAACTGTGCATCTGCAATTTCTTTTGTGTTCAAACCCAGTTTGATAAAAGCGAGCACTCTTATTTCTGTTTTTGATAATTTGGGGTGATCATTTAGTAAGTCAGTAAAAAAATCTTTATGTATATTCATTAAGCTATTTTGAATTTCTTCTTTAGTCTCCATATCTAAAGCTTGCTCAACAACAAATTCCTTAAGTTTGAGTACATCTGCTTTATTGATAATGGAGTTATTTTCTAGCTTACTAAACTCTTTAATAATCTTTTCTATTTTGGCTTTACGCTTTCTACTCTGCATCAATGAAAGCATCAGCTCTCTTTTTTTAGCTATTAACTCTTCCTGTATTCTTTTTGTCTCAGTCTCTTCTTGTATCCTTATATTCTCAAGTTTGATTTCTTTTAACTCTACTTCTTGTTTTGTTAATTGAAGCTTTCTGTAACTATTCTTTTTTGAAATTAAGAAAGCATAAATGCCTACTGCAAGCAATAAAACACCTAATATAATTGTCCAAATAAGCTTTTTAGAAAGTTTTTTCTCGTTTTCTATTGCTAAGCCTTGTTGTGTAACTGTATCCTCTAAACTAATTTTATTGTATGAAGAATTTTTATTTATTTTTGAAATAGAATCCTTAACTGCTATCATTTTTCCAAACCACATACTGGCTTGTTTATAGTTATTTCTTTTCTCTTCTGATTTTGCAAGCATACCATATATATCTTCTTGAAAAGCATAATCATCTATTTTTTTTGCTTTTTGTAAAATGTTTTTCAATAACTCTATCGCATATTTTTGATTACCTAATTCTGATTCAATTTCTGCTTTAATAAAATACAAATCAATCAATTGTATTTCTTCTCCCAACTCTTCACTAATACCTATAGCTTTATTTATATATGCAAGGGCTTTTTCATTCTCTTTTAATTCAAAATTTGAAATGGCTAAACTGTAATAAACCAATGATTTATCTGTTTCTTCTAACTCAAAATCTGATAATAACATTTTGTAAGCAGTTATTGCTTTTTTATATTGCTTTCTGCTAATCAAAAGATTTGCTAAGTTTCCATATGCATCTATTATACCTTGTGTATTATTCTTCTGCTTAAAAAAATTAAGGGATTTAAGATAGTATTCTTCTGCTTTATCATAGTCTCCATTATCGTGTGCTATTGAAGCTACATTAAATAATACAGATTCTATTAAATCATCTTTTGTGAAAAATCTATTATTTACACTTTCTTTATTATAAATAGCAATATCAGCATCCGAAACATTTTCTAATATATTTTTTGACTTAAGAAGAAATTCATACGAAAAATTAGGCTTATTAACATTATAATAGTAATTACTTAAATCAAAATATGCTAAGCCTTCCAATACAATATAAGAATTATCTTTTGTTTGCTTAAGAATAGATCTATGGAGTTCTATAGCTCTAGCATATTCACCATTATTACGTAATGATAGTGCTTCTCGCCGTGACACATCTATAAGCATTCTACCATTTGCAATTTTTTTTGCTTTATTGAAATAATAAGAAACTGAATCTAAAGCTAATTCTGTATCACCTGCTTGTGATAAATAGTATCGTATTGAATCTTTTTGACTTTGAGCATTTACACTAATATTCACTAGTAAAAGCATGGATACAAGAAAGCATATTCTTGACAATTGTAGCAATTTCATTTCTTTGAGTTCTGAAAATTGAAAAGTAAAAATACAATTATTATCTTATTACACAAAAAAGCCCGCATTATTTCACTAATGCGAGCTATACCCTTTTCCCCTTTTCTTGGGTAATAAGAAATTTATAAATAAACTTCTTAACGGGGCAAAAATGCTGTAAAATTCAAGGTCTGCAAAATAAATAGTGTAGACAAAATGTGGACAAAACAATAAAACTATGTTAATTCATTAGAATTCCCTTCATCCAAGATTGTATTGCCGTGAAATTATCAGGAGCTACTCCGTGACCTGTATAGTACTCACTGTAAATATGTTGCACGTCTATTTCAGCCAAATAGCTTACTGTTTTTCTCGCCCATGCAACAGGTATTACGGTGTCTTCTGTTCCATGTGAACAAAAAAAGTTTAATTTCCTTAAAGAATCATTATTTTTAGAAAGAATCAGTAATTCTTCATTGACATAACCGCTCATAGCTATAATATTTTTCACTTTTTCTGGGTAAGATAGTGCAATTGCATAGCTCAAAATAGTACCTTGACTAAAACCCATAAGAAAACTCTTTCTAGGATTAAAGCTATAAGTCTCTTGCAACTCATCAATAAATCGGCTTATCATTTCTCTTGCTTGTATGGCTTCTGGAATATCAGAGAACTTGGTATCATCTGCTTCAAATCGTATAGTATACCAAGCATAAGCTCCAAATCCCATAGACATTGGCGCTCTTGCGCTTACAATTAACAAGTCATCAGGTAATTCATTTGCAAAAGAAAATAAATCCTGCTCATTACTACCATAACCGTGTAGCATCAACAACAAACTTGGATGCTGTGTTGCGACTTTTGGTTTTCTTACGATATGTTCTAGTGTGTAATTCATTATTTGGTAAAGGGAAGGGGATGTAATTAAATCAAACAAATATTTTAAAATAAAGAACATCACCCCCAAGGCTACGATATATCTTTTATTTCGATGCAAAGCGTCTGGAAAAACGCCTGCTGGCAGGTAGGTTAAATCCTTTTGGCTATCGCCCTGCGGTTAAATCATTTTTGAAACTCTTTTCCAAACTTCATCAAATATAGCTTCTACTGATTGTTCTCCATCAATAATAATAAGATTATCTTTTTTTCCTTCTCTAGCGATAGCTTCGTTATAATTTATGATTACTTGATCCATTTTTTCTTTGGTTTCAAATAAATCAGTGAATTTACGAGAAGCATGTATACGTTTCATACTTTCTTCCGCAGATATTTTAAGGTAAAAAACTACATCCGGTCTCAATATATCGGCACAAGCTTTATTGGCGTTTATTACCCAATCCATCGACAACATAGGTACATGATACGCATAAGATGAATAATAATACCTATCCGAAATTACATGAGTTCCTTTTTCTAAGTACTGCATCATTCCTGTTACAGGATTCTGAATATGGTCAAGTCTATCGGCTAAAAATAGTGCGCCAATTGTTTTATCATCAGAAATAATTCTTTTGTTTAATATGTTTTTTATCACAGAACCAATCGGGCTGTCTGTAGGTTCAAACGTACGGTAAACATCACCTCCTTCTTGTCGCATTTTTTCGTACAACATCTTGCTTATGGTTGATTTACCTGAACCGTCTATTCCTTCGAATACTATAAATTTTGCTTTCATTACGTTTAATTTATCGAGCCATCGAGTTTATCGAGTCATCGAGTTGTTGCATTTATTGAGCTTTAAAGTTTGTAAAAAAATATGAGTTAAATTTTGAATTACTAGCTTAACCCTTATTTAGCATCCTAACCAAGCATCAATTTATTATTGTTATACACACCATATACTTCTCCTTTCATCATTTCACCTATAAAAGCTGCATTTTTAGAAGATGATAGTATGCTTTCTCCTGTAAAAACCCAATCTAAATCCGGATTAAAAAAAGTTAGGTTGGCTTTGTTGCCTTTTTTAACACTTACTTCTTCTACATTAAAAACACTTCTTGGTTTACTTGTAATACTCTCAATAAAATCATCTATATCAAGTACAGAATTAACAGCTCCAAAGAAGCTTTCCATACCTATAGTTCCTGATTTTGCCAAAGCAAATTCTTTCTTTTTATCTTCGATATCTATGGGTCTATGGTCACTAGTGACAAATGTAATTGTACCATCCTTTACTCCTTTTTGTAAAGCGTTACAATCTTGCATTGTTCGTAATGGTGGGTCTACTTTATAATCTGAATTGTAATTTTCCAATAAATCATCTGTCAAAACTAAGTGGTGTGCAGACACGCTACAAGTAACTGCTAAACCTTTCTTTTGGGCATCTTTTATCAATTTTAAAGAACCTTTGGTTGTAATGGTTGGAATATGTAAACGACCACCTGTATAAGCTAATAAATGTAAATCTCTTGTTATTTGTAATTCTTCTGCCAAACTTGGATTTCCTTTTAAACCAATGTGCATCATCTTAGCGCTTTCATTGGCAACACCTTCATTTGCTATAAAGTTATCTTGTGGATGGCTCATAATCAAACCATCAAAAGCTTGTGCATAACGCATACTTACTTTTAGCAAATTCGGATTTTTTATAGCGCGTTTATAATCTGAAAATGCTATGGCTCCTGCTTCCTGCATATCGTACATTTCTGCCATTTCTTCACCTGCAGCATTTTTAGTCAAACTGCCTATTGGGTAGACGTCTGTAATATTATTTTTTGAAGCGTTTATCAAAAACTTTACACCCAATTGATTATCCATTACAGGATTTGTTATTGGATTAACCGCAACTGCCGTAAAACCACTTTTTGCAGCTACTTTTAAACCATTTTCTATAGTTTCTCGTTCTTCATAACCCGGTTCTCCAAAAGAAACACTTGAATCGAACCAACCCGCTGAAAGGTGTAAATTTTGCTTTTTAAGTTCCTTATAATTCTTTTCATTCTTGATAGAAGTAGCAATTTTGACAATTACTCCTTTCTCTATTAGCACATCTCTTTTTTTACGATGCAATGGGCTATTCTTATCAATAATAATAGCATTTTTAACAAGTAAATTCATAGTTATAAGTATTTAAGCAATAGTATTTCGATAATTAAAAACAGTAATGCTAGTAGCAAAAACCATTTAAAAAAAGTTTGAATATTCTGTTCAGAAGCCAACTCTGATAAAGCATTTTTTATACTTGAATAGGCTTTTATATTTTTGTTGTTTTCAGCTAATTTATCGCTGTCTACAAAGAGAGTACTACTCTCGGATTTACAGCTGTTATATGCCAAATTTTGAATGGGCAATTCTTTATTTGTCACTGAATAGAAACCAGCTTTTGCAGGGTTTTCTTCTGTTTTTAAGATTACATTATCTGATTTTATTTGTTGTAAAGGTATAAAATCAGTTGTCTCATTACTAATGTGCAATACGACATCTTTATCCATTTTTTGAGAAATAGAAATACTGTTCTGCTCCCCTACTCTATAGCTCAATCTATTTTGCACACTACTCTGCTTGGCAATATTATAGAACACAGGTACTACAAGAGATGTTTTTGTAAAATCACTAGATTTTTCATCTAGCGCAGCTGCCACCCAATACACACGTCCTTTGTGGCTGGCTATTTGGCTAACAAAAGGCTTTTTATTTTCAAAACTCAAAATTGCACTCGCTTTTGGCATCATCGATTCATAAAATACACTTACACTCGGGTATTGAAAATTTGTTACTTGTTTTTCAAAAACGTGTTTTAATATCGGATGTGCGTAATGTATTTCCGTTACTTTTAAAGGATGTGTTTGCTTTTTAGAAATTTGACCAATCCCCAGCTTATTGAAAAATTGATTTAAAGCTGTAACCTTCGAATTTTTATGGGGAATAACAATAAGGTTCCCCCCATTTTTTACATATTCTGATAATTTAGTTTGTAAACTTTCCCTACAGTTTTCTATATCGTCTAGTATAATCAATTCTTGTTTTGCAACCTTTTCGTAAGCAACTTGATTTACTTTGTTCTTGGTAAGGTTAAACTCATCAGCTGTATAGATTTTCTCAAGAAAAGATTTCTTATTTGTAATTAACATTACATTTATATTTTCCTTATTTGCAAAACTGATATAATAGGTGTTATCAAATGCAAATCTATCTTTGTGGTTTAACTTAATGGTAATATTTTTATGCTCTTTAGGTATTTGTAGAGAAACTATTTTAGTTGTATTCTCATCAATAGACAAAGTACTTTTTGCTAAGACAATTTGCTTATTATTAGCACTTAAAACAATATCTTTCAGCGCTTTACCCTGATTTTTGAGTACTACGTTGATTTGTCTGTTTGTCGTATTGGATTCCTTCTCAAAAACGCTATCAATAGCAACATTGTTTACATCTAAAGCATTTAGTCTTACAAAGTCAAAAGTAATAGCATCTGGTATTTGTGTCTTGTTTATCTCTGTTTGAAAATCAGAAAACAAAAGCATTCTATGGTGTTTGTCTTTAGCTTTTTGGGATAGATTATTCGCTTTTAATAATACTGTATTTAAAGAAGATTGAACAGGGCTGTAATCCACTTTTTTCAATTGTTCTATTAAAGCACTTTTTGTTAAATCAGAGAAGTTTGCATTATTTGTAAGTAAAGAAAAACTACCCTTATCAGGTATGTTTTCGGCAATATCTTGAACAGCTCTTTTCAGCAATTCACCTTGCTCACCTTTTGCAGACATACTTTGCGAATTATCTAAATAAATACTGGTTTGCCATTCTTTTGAAGTATCATTTTTAGAGAAAAATGGTTGTGCAAACGCAATGATAAGTGCCGCAAATGCTGCTAACCTGCTTAGTAAAACTAGCCATTTTTTTAAACGGGAACTCTTACGTGTTTGCAAGGCTACCTGTTTTAGAAATTTTACATTGGTGAAATCAACCTTTGTAAAACGTTGTAATTGAAATAAATGAATTAATACAGGAATTAATAAAGCAAAGAGAATGTAAAGTATTTCGGGATGCTTAAACTGCATTTTAATTAAAATTAGATATTAGTTTATTAGATAAAAGAGAGTAGTTAAAACTCTTACTTAACAGATATTTCATTACATTATTATTTTCTTAGCCTAAAGGCAAAGTTTGAACACGGTCTGGACCAACAGATAATATCTTAATTGGAACTCCTACAAATTCTTCAATAAAACGGATGTATTCCTTTAATTCAGCCGGCACCTTATCTTCTGATTTGATTTCTGTAATATCTTCTTGCCATCCTTTAAATTCTTTATAAACAGGCGATACATCAGCATCTTCTATCGAGTATGGAAAATGTGTTATTTCTTTACCATTATAATTGTAAGCAACACATGCTTTTATTGTGTCAAATCCTGATAACACATCG
>JAUTBQ010188768.1:0-10467 GCA_032361185.1 Lepetodrilus ovalis | reverse complement strand
CACTATTTATACCTTACATTTGAGCATATTGCTTTAGTTACATTATTGGGTGATAAATAGAATCTCCACCTCGTGTCCTTTGATACCAATGTTATCCTTACTCGTTGATAAAAGTAACTAAAATCCTTGGCAAAGCCTCAGATTTTGGATACTTTTATAAACTTGTAGGATACCATTGGTATCAAAAGACACGAGGTGGAGATTCTCTATACATTACACTGGGAATCGTTGGCCTTAAGGCAACTCCAGCAACTCAGGCTCAAATCCCAGGATCGACACATGTAACAATGGCGCTCAATGTGGGATTGTTCCTGTATCATCAGTATTTTCCGTGTTTCATGTCAGTACCACTGACAAACACACACATAAAGGCTTCTGTATCTACCTACTCCACAAGCTGTAGGTGACCAGCACAGTTTACCTACTGAACAGAAAACACTACCAATGTACAACCTAGCCCTGACATTGCAATACATATCTTAGAGTACGATTTCATACTCCTCGATATATTATTCAAAAAGTCTCGTAATCTCGGGGCCTGATTCCACGAGGACAAGTCTAGGTTGCAGTAGCTTCTAGAAAACTGCATGGTCTGGAGCTAGGACTCACAGTTCGTCGGGACAGTTGTGAGGCTGAGCTATCCGGTAGCCCTCCTGGAGGTACGCTGCCATTTCGAAGGGGTCGATGTCCGCATAGGGCTGTTGCCCCAGGGTCATCATCTCCCACAGGGTCACGCCGAACGCCCACTGAAAGTGACGGGGAGAATTAGTGAGGTTGAGTTCATGTACTAAGGCTAAGCTGATAAACTTTATTAATCAAAATTCGCATTCCGAGATGAAATTTATACAGAGGAATGAGTGAGTGAATTATTGTTTTGTTTCACAGCGGGAATCTTTCACCCATACATGATGATCATAGAGGAAAAAGTTCCAATAATGAACATACTGAAGCTAAATTCACATATTGATGCAAAGATCATAAAGCCGGCAAGTTTCATAAATACAGTCAGACCCCATTATAACGGTCTCCATTGTACTGGTTTCTCTGCTTACCAGTCAACTTTTAATCATTACAGATTTCCTACTACATACTATAACTCAATGAATGACTGATCTGATGATCTGGTTGTTTCGCTTACCGGTCAGATTTTAATAAAATCAGAAATGTCTGGTATAACAGGGTCTGACTGTATACTAGTGTAAATTTTAAACAATAAAGTAAACTTGATAAATTGAAGTAAAGTGCATATAATGTTCAAGCAAAGTTCATATACTCAACAAAAATAATGAAGTCTCCAGGAGCATTTTGGGACCGAAATACAGTTGCATATTAGTTTAACAACGATGAGTTTCCAAACATCTACTGGTTCCAAGTACGCCTCAAGTACTTTCAGAAACTTTAGAAGAAGAATGGCACCAAATTCATAAAACCGAATTCTGAAATTTGATAGAAAACTTTCTCACACAATAATGCGCTAGCCCGAAATATATTTGGTTGAGTATATATTGAATCAAAGTTCACACCATGAGACAATGTTCGCAGGTTGTGTAAAACCTATGGCAAGATCCCATTCGGAGTTGATCAGTAAGGCAATAATAGTGATCCAGGTGTTACGAAGGTTAGCATTCACATGTATAGTTCTTCCTACCAGGTACCCATTATCTGCTGTGTGAACAGAAACATTGGAAGTAAACGTACCACATCACTGGCAGGCGAGAACCTCCTCTCCAGCAATGCTTCCACCGCCAGCCACTTCACTGGCCGGTTCTCGTTGTCTCCCAGACACGTGTAGTCGTTCGGGAACACGTCACGTGACAGCGCGTTGTCTGTCATCTTCACAATAAACTCACCATCCACTCTGAAAAATAAAATAGAATTTTTTTAAAAATAAAATTCATGTCAACAGACAATTGTAATATCAATAGATAACAAGCCCATGGTCAAATAAATCAATGGATTTCCACGAAGCCGGAGAAAATTGCAATGCCCATCATAGAAATCGGCACATCTGGAAAGTTAAAAATACTTGAAGTCAGGATTCTAGCTGAAGTATTGTTTTGAATACTAGATCATTCAAAGGTTACAGATTCTGTCATGATTTACTGTTACATGTAAAACTACCCCAAGTCGGGCGCCATTGTGAACCTGAGGGATAACTCTGCTGGACTGCTGGACACACTTACACACAGTTCCTGGTGGCTATGTCCTTGTGGATGATCTTCTTGCGATGCAAGTACTGTATGCCTCGGATAATTTGTATGGCCATATATACGAGTTGCTGTGTGGACAACGTCTGAAAATTAAATGGTCATTTCCTTATAAAACAATGCAAATGTTTATTACTACATGTATGACAAATAACATTCATGTAATGACAAAGTTACAAAATGAACTACAGTCATAAAAACTTGCTTTTTTCATTTAGCTAATCTAAATCCCCAAGTAATACTATGTCAGATACAAAAAGATAACTGTGGAATGGAGGAAAGTAATTCATTCATTCATTTAATGCTTAATGTCACTGAGGAAATATTTCACCTATATGTGATGAGGATGGAATTAAACATATACATGTAGCTTCATGTTATGGCAACAGTATTCTTCTTGCAAAGGGAAACTAATTCTTTTATCATGGTGTTTGACGTTCACTAAAATTGTGCAGTAAAAACAACTTCTGAAGAAAGTAAAATGTATTAATATGAAAATAGAACAGAACAATTACATACGTTTAGTTATTTATTATTATTAATATTATTATTATTATTATTATTATTATTGTCGTCGCCAATGTGTGAGATATTCCCGCTGCGACACAAAGCACTAATTTATTAATTCATTATTATTATTATTATTACTATTAATAATACTATTACATGTATGTATTATTATTATTAATATTATTATTATTATTATTTTAATTGGGATTTAGTGCTGCATTCCAGATTCTTTCATTTACATCATGGCTTGTCAGTTTATGGTAGGAAGAAACCCACGACATCCGTAGCGCAAAATACTGCAGTAAACCTGCAAGCACCAGAGAGCACGGTCAGACCAAAGGAAGATAACTTTAACGCCGTAGAGAACATACTAGCATTGACAAGAACTCACGTATCTCGATCCGCACTCGGACATCCGACATTTGAGCAGGAACTTCTTGAGGTTGCCCTCGTTGGAGAATGGGTAGATCACGTACGGCTGTCTGTCGGGCTCCACACACGCACCCAGGACGGGGTTGATGTTCTGGTGCACCAGACCCTTCATCATGCAGCTCTCTATCAGGAACACCTGCACTTGGTCCGAGCGTGCCTGGTCTGAAAGGACACAGGGGAAACAATCAATGCTTTGCGATCGTCACTTGATTTTTAGACTATATCCAATCCCGAGATTACGTAACCTTTTGAGGTTAAATTCATGTTGAAGGCCAAATTTCATACGATTTCTTGAAAGAATTAATGCCTCGATTGTTGCTCAACTTGAACATGAAGAAACACAGGCAATAGTTGCTTGACTTAGCCGAGATTACGGTACCTTTCGAGTACAAGTTCATGTTCAAGCTTAAATTTTATATGATTTGTGAAAAGAATTAATGCCTCGATTGTTGCTCAATTTAAACCATGTTGTGGTCCTGAGATCCTAAAACGGTCTTAAGTATGATTTCGTGCTCCTCAAAGTTTTCTTCCCATATAACATTTGAACTTGAGCATGACATCATACTCAAACTACTTCATAATCTCTGTGCCTGGCACCAATACAGTGTTCCCTCAATATAACACGGTTCGATACACCACGGATTCGGATATAAGGCGGGGTCAGATGTGGATCCCATTTTTATTTTTGTTATTTACCTGTACTATCGTACAAGGCGGGTACTATAAGGCGGGGGTATGTCATGGACCCCAACATCAGCGTTATATCGAGGGGACACTGTATTACTAAACCATTTTGAGTACAAACCCATATACTCAAGTCGAGCTTGAGCATGAAATCACACTCAAAATGTTTAGTGATCTCAGGGGCCTCATGTGGCCACACGATTGCAATAAACCTAGCTGTGAACATACAGCCTGAATGATGCAAAGAAATGCTTTAATTTCTGCCTGATTTCTAAAACTTTAATCATCTAACTGCTGGAAGAACCCAAAGACATGTAGACAATTTGCATCATTGTATGTGTTCTCCACCCTGCATCCACCCATCTGGGTATCCTCTCACAAAGCTCTCTTAGCAGAGCATTAGCTATCGGCAAAGAGAGCGCTATGGTCTCTTACTGAATAAGAGAGCTTCGTGAAAGGATACCCTGATCAATAACTGTGTGCTATCCATAACTTTGGGGCACTTTCTGACAAAAGCGTAAAATTGTGTAGAACTCCATGAAATAGAAAACATGTGAACAACTTAACTACTTTCTGTTGTCATGACATCATCTGTTCTTACCTGTTATTGTTTTTATATACACCTCTTTTTCCAATCCGATGTCTTTCTCATTCTCACCGACGAGTGTCCCATGGAAGATTCGTCCAAATGTCCCTAGAAACATGTGTACATCAAGTTGTAAAACATACTAAACTACAGAGAAAGAATATTTACATTATCTTAATATAAGAAATACTATTTCCCTAACAACCTTTTTCAATTTCAATCATGTAAAATATTCATGAAAAATTCCATACAAAATCATGTAAATGTGAACATTATGCTAATTATTTTGCTTGCTAATGTCATGCTGACCTTCAAGTAATAACTCTCCCAAAACAACTCTTTTCCTTTCGATGGCGATTTCACTTAACATGGTCTTGATATCAGTAGGTTTTAACTCAGTCACAGGTGAAATTCCTCGTCGAAAATTTGGCAATCCTGAAAGAAAAGATATTTTGATGATAAAAGTTTCTGAATAAATATTTAATGTCGCTGATTGAAAATCTTCATGTACATGTGAAAATGTATTTACAACAATCTTTATAAATAAAAATACACTCCATGTTTGCAATATCATTACACACTTACACTAAGAATGATACAACACAAATGTAATAAATCTGAGTTTCTAATAATATTTCCCACAAAACCTATTAGATTATTTTTTCAAACAATAAATAATTCACATCCGAAATTATTTAGTTTTCAACCACAAGGTACCAAAATGAAATTTTTTGTTTTGTTATTTTCTTGTTAAGTGGCAAACTCTAAAAATATAATTAAATAAATCTAAATGTCAAAAGTCGGTAAAATTGCCTGTTTCTAGACTAGAAGGTATAACTGTGTACAATAGCAGGTAATTCAGCGAAACAACATCCTGATTAAAGGTCCACACGATTCTTAGCTCTGCCTTAAAATAATCCGACTCCATTATTTATACATGCAGTGGGCATCATCTCTCACCTCTGTTAGGATCAGGGTGATGGAGCATAAAATATACTGCAAGTCTACCTGCAATCCCAAACACCCCCAGGGTTCAGGGCGACGAGGAATTAAATATACTGTAAATCTACGTGCACACCTCCCGTCTACTTCCGTTCAGGTGTATCGCCTATAATTTAATCAGCAGCCCAGCCCGGCCGAGTTTTAAAAATTATTTATCGATTTAATTTCCCCACTCGAAATGACAATGCGAAATTGCGTACAGCTGAGTGGATTTTGTTTCGCAATTTATTTAAAGAAGGAAATAGAATTAACGGAGAGGCACAGAGAGAGAGCGTGGCCTGTTTTAATTTTTTTTTCTCCTTTCTGCCGACATATTAGAGAGATGAATAATGAGTGTTTGATTAAGGCATGAATTGGATGAATATTTGATGCTTTAATTAGGGCACATTTCGCCAGATCGGGTGTGCTTGTCTGGCTCGGCACCATCTGGCTGAAGAAAATATTATCATTAGCCGTGAGGCGCTAACTGTTTAACTGCGGGAGAAACACTGGGACAGAAAAAGAAATATTATGGTTCATGATGTGCACATGGTGGTATGGTGGCTATTGCTATCAATATTCTTGTTCACAGCACGTGGCTCAGTTTGTGTTTTTATCCAGTACTAGCTGACTGTTTTACCCAGTAATAGCTGAGTTGATGTTTTATCCTGTATTTGCTGACTTTGTGTTTTACCCAGTAATAGCTGAGTTGATGTTTTATCCTGTATTTGCTGACTTTGTGTTTTATCCAGGAATAGTTGAGTTGATGTTTTATCTAGTACTAGCCGAGTTTGTATTTTTGTTCAGTACTAGCTGGGTTTGTGCTCTAGTAATAGCTGGGTTTGTGTTTTCTCCAGTACTAGCTGTGTTTGTCTTTATATCTAGTAGAAGCTGAGTGTTTTATCCAGTACTAGCTCGGTTTGTATTGTATCCAGTACTGACTGAATTTGTGTTTCATCCAGTACTAGCATTACTTAATACCTGCTTTCATTAATAAACATTAATCTAAAAAACTAAAAAACCAGTAGCATGTATTATATATACAACCTATTTCCTGTATATTTCAGTAACAATAATAGTAATAATAGTAATATAATAATAATAATAATAATAATAATAATAATAAATTTAATAACAATAACAATAAAAAATAATAATAATGATAATAGTAATGTTGATAATAGTAATAATAGTAATAATAATAATAATAATAGACAGTACAGTAAGTGATATTTTACTATTGACATAGATAGTGCTGAAGATGGACCTAGGGCCGAAAAGTTGAAGGTATGGACTTCAAATAATTATTAATAATATTATTACTTACCACATGTATTCCTTAAGTAATTAATATGATTTTTTGCTCATTAACATTATGATAAATTGTGTTATTCTTTTATCAGTGTTTAAACGTTTCTTCTGGTACTAGCGAGTCATTTATTGCTTTATGTTGTAGTAGGAATCTTTAACCCTACTAACAACTTCTTCTATTAAATGCCAATAAATCATCAATAGGGCATCTGTGGTTGCCACCAGCACAGAGAAGGTTAAAGACGGGAAAGCATACCTGCACCGCTGGCGTTGTTGGGCGTATCTGGTCGTAGGAACGTCTGACTCTGAGCTGTCAGAGCTTGGGAGCTACTGCTGTCACTGGAAAAACACAAAATACTAAGTTAAAATATTTGATAAATTGTGGAAAATATATACATAAAATGCTTTCAAATCTAATGAAGAATCATGGAAATATAATTTTAGAAATTGTATGATGTATGATACATGTAAATCTGTCATATTCATTTAAAAGTTTCTAACATCAGGTGCTAAGATTATGATTTTTTAATACAAACTCTGGCCCAAAGTTTACGGTAAAGAATTACATGATCTCACATTTCAGCTTGTGTATGAAATCGTACTCCAAACTTTTGTATGCCTATTATCTAAATCTATAACGTCACCATCTGTCATCAATGTTTTTCATATCACCCCCATGCAGTTTACTTAGGCATCAGTTATACTAAGATGCATGCAGTATTCAATCTCTCTCTTTCCCTCCCAATTTCACTTACAATCAAGTGTACAGCTACAAATGTTTTGTGCAACAGGGCCCAGCTTTTACGAGCTATACAAGTAGATATGTCATGATATCATAAATCATGCATAAACTAACTTTAACATAGATCTACAATATTTGTCATGATATCATAAATCATGCATAAACTAACTTTAACATAGATCTACAGTATTTGTGGATATTAATAAATTTGTATTCCCCAGTGCATTGAACAGTATTTTATGTCTGCTTCCATCACCTCTATTTATCACTAAATATCATAAGCAGATTGAAGATGATATACTGTGTTCATCTGAAGACTACTTTATGCTATTGTTGTAACTACTATGATTATTCTGTCCAGTACAGACTGTTATGGTATGGTTTCACAAAGCTCTTGTATCTACTATGAGACCATAGGCTCTCTTGTAACCATCCTTTGTAAATGGCAAAATGGATATCGTTTCTCAAAGCTCTCTTATCTACTAACGAGACCAAAACCACCAATACATGGCGCTCATGCACTTACGAGAGCACTATGGTCTCATGGTTGATATGAGAGCTTCGAGAAACGATACTCAGGCCCGGAGATTACAAAACATTTCTGAGTACGATTTCATGCTAAACTCATAGTTTTGCTCACAAATCCTCATAGAAAATCCGAGCTTGACATGAAATCGTCCCCCCGAAAGTTTCTTAATCTTAGGGCCCAGCATTTTGGAGAGTGCTATACTCTAATAGTGGATACGAGAGCTTCAAGAAACAATGATCCTGACCGCCGTTCCACAGAAAAAATAAACTCCATATTGACCTATCAGCACTAAAACTCTCATAGCACTAAGACTCTCGTAGCACTATGACCGTTCTGTGGAACAGGGACCCGCTTACTATGCTATTGCTCTATTGCTCTATTGGTAATTCCATTATTACTCTGTTGGTAATAACGCGATTACTCCATTGGTTACGACGTGGTAAAGTTCAGAGATAATCCAGAAATAGATATGAATAATGACATCTAGCATGCAGTCTTCACACATCTTCTAATTACCACACACTCTAACCCATATTACGGGCTTATACAGTGATAACTCTCATTCATGTTTCATAGACAACCATCTAAAACAGGCTTATTTTCTCTCAGAAATGTAATTCAAAAAAAGATTGAGTCCATTTCCAAGATCTAATCTAGCATAGAAACTGAATTGAATAGAGAGTAATGGAATTTTCTCGAGCTAGGTTTAAAAATATGAAGTCTGTTAAATTATATTTAGTAATTTGTGAATTAGCAGAGATTATTGTATTATATATTATTAATGTGGGTTTTCAATGTGGCACACAGTCTTACAAAATACTTAACACACTTGACCAAAATCAATAATTAAAGGTGGCACTTCACTGCCCACACTCCACCACTCCAAACCTCCAACCTCAACCCTGCCAACCCTCCCCAACCAATTTTTCCATGAAGAGAGGTCTAGTGTTATTGGTCCATCTATCAAAGGCAAATATAGTATGTCACAACATTACATTGAGATAAAGATACACCAATGAACTACAGTCAAGCACTTCAACTCTAAGACATTACATGCATATTATTAGTCTTGGAATTAGTTGACCATGGCAACTTTCTGAGATTCCCAAATGTTTTATAAAAGATATTGTCTATAACGTTCGACGAGCATTCAGGGATCTACATTTAGTTTTGGAGGCTTCTGTCCCTGTGTCCTGTCAGACATGACACTATTACTCGCCCTGTAGGTAAATGTCTTGCTCATCAGGGAATCGTTTCTCGAAGACTTGTATCTGCTATGATAATACCATAGTGCTCTGTAGCGATCTGTTATATCGTACACAGCAAATGGTTACTTACAAGCGAGCTATGGTCTCGTAGTAGATATGAGAGCTTCAAGAAACGATACCCTGGCCCCCGTTTCACGAAAGTGTCCTAACATTAGGAGCTCCTAACTTTATGACCCAGTTTCAGTTAGATGTTGATTAGTGAAGGAATAGGACTTGTGACGTCATCGTGAAACGCTTGTTGCCAGGTGGCAACTGTTTAGGAGCTCTTAAATAGTTAGGACACCGTCATGAACCGATAATACATGTCTGTAGTAGAGGTGGACAATCGATGAACAAGTGAGCAAAGAGAAAGTCAATGATGAGAAGAAAATTTCTCGATTAGCCTATATGAATTCCCTAAAAGTGTCCAGAGCTATGAAATCTCTGAGCTACAGTAAGGACAGCACATCCTATCATGATCACACCAGAAAGGTTACTTTCGCGAATATTGATGCCATGGATTGTTAATTTCTCTATTCTAGGAAGGTTCGCTGCTTACAAATGAGGCTCCCAATGGGTGGGTGTTCATTTTTAGATTCCAGAAAGTCTGCTACTTGCAAATAAGGCTCACTGATCGTGAGTGTCATATTAATTTTTCAAGCCTACGTAATTTCAGAAATGGTCCACTGCTTAACACAATGTTTTCTCTCTTCATTATTAAGGTAATTGTTAATTTCTCTATCCTAGGGAATCCCAGAAAGGGCCCACTACTTACAAACGAGGCTCCCGATGGGGGAGTGTTAGTAAACGGCGGTGCAATGATGACAGTATACGTCACAAGACACAAACACGCACCCATCGGAAGATTACTTACTAATAGTTCATCCGCTTAGTGTACCTGTCATTGCTCTTCTGTGAGTTGAGGTAGTAAATGGCCACTGCCAGCGCGATCAGGAGTATTAGCGCACACGCGCATCCCACGGCGATATAGAAGATGTGGGTGGACGTTGTCAAACTTCCCACGTGATTTTCTGGAAACAAATGAATACGAAAAAATTTCATCGATGGTGCTGATTAACAATTTGATCAAACTGTCATTGCAGTCTAAAAGTTAAAATTTCTAATAAGGAAACATGCACAAGCTAAACAGTGGTGTCAATGAGATTAAAGGGGCAAGATCATACTTGCATAGGGAAAAATGGTCACTATCGGGGTTATTACATATTCTGAAAGAACAA